>JAMPIV010013533.1:0-100345 GCA_024509875.1 Oreohelix idahoensis | reverse complement strand
GTATGTTGAATGTTGAATAAATGTCACGTAACTGTAACCAGTGGCGTTGTGTTACTGCATACCAATGGCATTGTTGATCTTCATCATCTACACACGCCACCCCCATCCCATCATCATACATCTTATATAGTATCCTGACATCGGGTTACATTATCGCTTAAACATTCCCTGACAATATATGTATATATTAATATATATTTAGCTATACTGTCTAACAAAGTTCTGTTGTAGAGATAGGCTGAACTGTAGAATCTTCTCGAGTCTAGGGACAGACTATACCTTATTTTCACCATTTCACTCGTGAAAATCTATTTCTTATCTTATGTCTAACTGAGTCACCACCTGTCTAGTTCTATTCAGAAGGGACCAAACTATGTCTTAATTCCCCTATCGAAAATCTACGACAAGGTAACAGCCTTCTTTGCTTTTTCTCTCGTGTTCCTTTCCACGTTTCCCCTTCTAATTTGATTGTTTGATTACCGTGAGAGCTTATTTTCACCCTATCTGAGGTGGCGCCGTAGACAGCATCGCCACATGGTACAATCGGCAGCTTCATCCTCAGGTTGCTGGATTTATGTCTAGTGCCCCCATGTCTCTTTGAATCTCAGCTGCGATCGTAAAATTGTTCTTTTTGCCGTCTGCCAGTTGTCCGTTAGAGCTATCTTTCGGCAAGCAACCATCTCCTATGCAGCGAGCATGGCCAAGCCATGGCAGGCTGCGCTGTCTTAGCAGTGTATGCATGTTTTGGCGGTCAACACGTGACAACTCTTGGACATTTACTTAGTCATTCCACGAAATACGCTGATGTGGCGTAGACACCGTAGATGGAAGGTATATAGCTTTCTTTGTGCTTAGCATAGGTTGTCCATGTTTCTCTGCCATTGTTACCGATGATGAATATTAATATTAACAGTGTATGGGTGGCGTAGGTGTGCCGTCGTATCTGTGTTAGGTATGTATTAGTGAGTGTGTGGTAGAACAGTCACTCACAACACAGGTACGTAAATAATAGTCATGGATGGCCGTAAACATCTGGTGTAATTTAAATGTCGATTTATTAAGTCACAGCACGATCACGTTTACATTGATATACACACAGTCACATTATAAGTCATTGCAATACAATACTCTTCAACATTCATCAGCAGATCTATATCAAGGCCTAAAGTCCTCAACACGACTATCATCCTCTGCGCTATAAACACTGCGCTATAATACTGCACCCAGCAGTTCACATAAATTATGGCCTAAAGTCCTCATGACTCACTTATAATACTGCACCCAGCAGTTCACATAAATTATGGCCTAAAGTCCTCACGACTCATCTCTGCGCTAGACTTATAATACTGCACCCAGCAGTTCACATAAATAATGGCCTAAAGTCCTCACGACTCACTTATAATACTGCGACCAGCAGTTCACATAAATAATGGCCTAAAGTCCTCACGACTCATCTCTGCGCTAGACTTATAATACTGCACTATAATACTGCACCCAGCAGTTCACATAAATTATGGCCTAAAGTCCTCACGACTCATAATAGCTTCCTCAAAGCTTCACAAATACTTAATATGGCCTGTCCCAATCCTGGACTCATAATAGCTTCCTCAAAGCTTCACAAATACTTAATATGGCCTGTCCCAATCCTGGACTCATAATAGCTTCCTCAAAGCTTCACAAATACATAATATGGCCTATCCACACAGCAAAAACATTAAGTCGACATTATTCAAAAGCACTACGTAGGCATACATCCTCGAAAAACACACACAGACAGCGTTGACCACTCCCGGTCCAACGCTCCGAATCCCTCTTCTCCTCTCCGGGATCACACACTCTAGTCCCGCCAAAAAAACCAAAACGAGACTCCGCTGTTTTTGAACACAGCTCAAAAAACAGTACAGAATAAATACATCTCAGCATTTGAGATAAAAGCGTTCGCACGCTTTCCTGTACTCTGTCACTCAAAATAAAAAGGATATGTTTCTATTATAACGTTAAACAAACCTCAGCTTAATCAGGTATACAAGTATTGTAACTCATAATCTACTTTGCCCAAAAACATATTCAGAATTACTGCCCTTTTCATAGGATCAACTTGTTACAGCCATATAGAAGTTTGCTGGTGACACAAGAGTTATATACCACAGCTTTGATGTTCGTTATGAGTTTAAAGCTTCCCCAAACTCGTGTTTTTAAGCGGGCAAAGGTAGCTGCAACTTTGCCAATGCGGCTGTCAATTTAAGTATCCAGAAAGAGTTTCTCTGTGATCATAGACCCCAGGTATGTTAATTGGTGCATCAATGCCAATTCATAGTTATCCATAGTAATAATTGGTGCCTTATCCACATCCTGACCCAACACATTTGTTTTCTTTAGACGTATTGTGAAGCCACGCATACTTGAGTGAAGGGATTCATCAAGCTCTGAAGCTCATGTTGACTACTGTGTAACGATTACAGCATCATCAGCGATTAACAAATCTTTTACACTGACCATTCTGTTTTTGTTTTTGCCTTCAGCCTTGCAAGGTTAAACAGTTAGCCATCTGACCTAGTGTGAAGGCTTATTCTGTCAGTGTCATCTCTTAATGCATGTTTCAAGAGCAAGGCAAAGGAGATCCCGACGAGCGTCGTAGCCAGGTCGCAGCCTTG
Organism: Oreohelix idahoensis; assembly: GCA_024509875.1. NCBI lineage: Eukaryota > Metazoa > Mollusca > Gastropoda > Stylommatophora > Oreohelicidae > Oreohelix > Oreohelix idahoensis. The sequence goes on along the minus strand of JAMPIV010013533.1, from coordinate 97,691 downwards.
TTTAACCACAGTGTATGTCAAATGGCTGTGATGTGCTTCCAGGATATTGGACTGTTCCAATTCATATCTTCATGGAATGACTATCATTTCCAGCAGTTTAGTGGGGCAGCCTATTTTCAGGATTATTTTGAAGAGTCCATCCCTGAAAATCCGGCCGAATGCCTTTGTGAGGTCTATAAAGGCGATATACATGACGGTCTTTTCTGCTCTCTTGATTTGTCCTGTAGTTGGCTTAGAGAAAAGTACAAAGGAGTGATTTGTATCACAGTATGTACTGTGGTACGAGCGCATGGAGAGTTGAGACCTGAGAAGTGGCCTTCTGACAAGAATTAGCCCCAGTTGGGCCGTGGGTGTCTCCTATGGCACCTTATGCTGGGGTTTTGTCTCAACGTAGGTATTGGTCACGCATACGTCAATATGGACATACAACTCTGAGAGCCGTTGCTCATTTTATTCATCTTGCCAATACCTAACCTGCCTAGACATCCTCACCCTTCATGTCTGTTAGGACATGCTTCTGGATGAAGTGGTCTTGTCTTTCTATCTTTCTATCCTCAGAGACGGTGGGGGGGGGGGGGGGGGGGTCTCCAAGGTCAAGAATAAAATACAATTTTCTCAGAAATGAGCGGTTAGATAATGTTTTGAGAATAGCACGGACTCAAAGTTAAAAAATTCTCCAAACAATCAATATTATATACATTCTCTTCACTTTATTCTCCGAGTACAGAAATAGTGTATATTATACTCTCCAAGTTATTGAAACATCGTACCCCAAGCTTTAAAGATTATGGACATGTTGTACCCCTTGGACTCGGGATTGTAGAATCACTGCACTCATATGCTCCAGGTTATAAAAGTATTCCCCCATTACGCTTCAGTTGATAAAAACAATGCTTACCCATTACGCGTCAGTTGATAAAAACAATGTACCCAATACACTCTAATCATTAAAGTCTAATGTGTTACTGGGGCCCGAAAGAATAATAACAATGTAACCTGCCGAATTTGCCCGATAAGACGACCGAGAAAGACTAGGCATCGGGCTGGCTACCTGATTCTTTTGGAAAACAAACAAACAAAACAAATAAAATTCAGTAACAACATGAATAAGTCAATGGAATGAGAGGAATCATGCGTGCATATTTGGAGTTATATTGACAAAGTTATCGCAGCAGACGAAGATATCAAAATAAGAATACAAACATAATGAAATCAAAAGGAATTGTCCCACAAAGAAAATAAAAATAAATAAAAGAACCTTCAACTAATGTATCAGTCTTTACCATTGCATGGTCTTAAAACATGGAGAACAAGAAAATCGATAATTAGAAAGATACACACTTTCTTCAATGGGTGATTGTTCAAAAACAAAACAAACAGATTGGAGATTTAAGTAGTAGATGTTGAGTTGGGTATGGCACAATTTGGAGATTTAAGGAGTAGATGTTGAGTTGGGTGTGGCACACATTGGTGATTTAAGGAGTAGATGCTGAGTTGGGTATGGCACACATTGGAGATTTAAATAGTAGATGTTGAGTTGGGTATGACACACATTGGAGATTTAAGGCGTAGATATTTAGTTGGGTATGACACACATTGGAGATTTAAGGAGTAGATGTTGAGTTGGGTAAGGCACATATTGGAGGTTTAAGGAGTAAATGTTGAGGTGGGTATGGCACACATTGGAGATTTAAGGAGTAGATGTTGAGTTGGGTATTGAAGTGGGACAGATGAGTGGTACACATGTCTGACACCGTGCTGTTCTCTCTCTCTCGTATAGGACCTTTCATCAAAACTATGGTATGTTTTGGTATAGTGACTGTCTAGCGTGTGACGTTCCCGTTTCTCTGGCGAACAAAAGGTCGTGGTGTTCCCCTGGTATAATTGCTGTGCTGGGGTTGTGAGGGGTATCGTCGGTGTGGCAAACCATAGCTTCTTTGTTGCATGGACTGATGATGCTGGTTACAGTCATCAAAATTCGTTGCTCTATTAGCAAGGTTTGCTCTGCAGGTCCGGAAATTATGCCCTGTTTAACCACAATGGTAACAAATGCCCGGGTTAACATTATGTACATTGTGTGGCCTCTGTGCAGGGGAATGATGTGGGTGGCTGTTGTTTCTATCATGAACAAGGGAACGATTCCATTTTTTGTCTGGAGTGTCCAATCTCCATGGGTTCGTGTTCGTAGGTGTGCTCCTGCTCTACTCGTGATTCACGTCCAATACGTTGGTGGAATCGTTTTCCTATATTGTCTTCTGTCACCGCTGCCTGGATAGTTTCAGTGACAGTTTTAGTATCTTTGCGGATGAGATGGAGTTTTAAGTGGTCTGCATATAATCTGTCCACAAAGATACCCACAAGGTGTTTTTCTAGTTCTGGGGTAGCTACTGATCCGTCAAAAATGCTTCTTCTGCTAAATTGAGAAGACGATCACCATAGAAATGTACTGGTTCGTCTTTTTCCTGTTTGAGCTTCCTCAAAAATGACCAAGCTTGCTGATTATCGACAATATCGCGGTATCGTTGAACCATTTCTTTCTTTAGGGAGTCATAGGTTTCATCAGGGTATAATTGTCCTCTTCGTCTTAGAAAGTCTGTAACCAGCGAATCTGAACTCAAAAAGGCAATCCGCTTTTTGTCTGTGTCATTTACAGCATCTACAATGGAGGCAAACTTGTCAATATCTGACAGCCATCTACGAAATTTCTTCGCATCTCCACTGAAAGGCGACATAATGGTTCTTATCTGTGTAAATTTGGCATAGTGATCCACATTATGCAATGTTGTAGTTATTTGTTGCAGCGCCATCATGGTGGGCTCTGCTTCAGGTGGTAACAGTGTTGAGGCTGCGGGCTGTGCCTGTTAGAATTGCACATATTGTTGCTGCATTTGCTGTTGAAGGAATTGCTGTTGTTGTATATGTTGTTCTGCCGTCTGTTGATCCCTATTATCCATGTCAATTTATTTTTCCGGTAATATTACGTCCTGTAATAATTTACTTGTCCGTGGTTCCCAGTGATACTCTATTATGGCCGCTCTCCTTAAGAGGACTGGTCACTTCGTCATTTCAACTTATATGTGAAAGTACCATCACGGCACCATTTCACCTTATATGTGGCAGTGTTATCTCAATGTGCAACTGAGTATGGCACCATTTCACCTTATATGTGACCGTGTGGTGTATTAGTAAATATTTACTCTTTTTACTCTGCTTGTATATTCCAAGTTAAATCTTGACTGGCTTAAAGTCCGCCAGAGGTTTGTAGCGAAAGGTTTTCCTATTATGATAATAGTGGTAGAGCAGAAGTAGAATCTCTCTCCAGAAAGTATGAAGTTCCAGTGCCCGAGAAGTACACTGGTATCACAAGTGAGTTACAGCTGTGAATACTCTGAGCTGGACAATAGATTTAGGCTTCAGAAGTATAAGATGCTACTTCGCTATCGTAACCCTATGTGATATTATAATTAAATTAGAAAAAGTAACTCAAAATTTAACAGTTAAAAATTTAACAAGTCAAATGAGTACAATTATCCAATTTATTATGTACATCTATATATTCTTGTAATGATAAATGGGTGTTGGAAGATGGTAAAATGTATGATTATTTACAGTTACAAATTAAAATAACTAATAGAAAAAAGTCTTGGATTTATCTTCCACTGAATTTATAAAACAAGTTTGTCACATTATCTCTTGCCATCTAGTTTTCATCATTAGAAAGTCGTTTTAGAACTGCTCACAGGATTTGTTGGATGGAAATATATAAACTCAACTTTATCCACGTCTGCTCGAGGTTCCTCCGACACACTGGAGTACGGAAGACTTTTCCTTCAGCCCGCCCTATAACTACGGGGGACTAAGGTGTTGAAGTTTGGTTGACCTCTAGGCTTCAGTGAGCTGGATCAACTTCTTCAAGTCTTTAGTTTCTCGATCAGGAATGATCATAAACATTGATCATAAAAACCTGGAACAAGAAGTAATAGGTGGCCATTGTTCTAACAATCTCACCACCCTCTGCTGTTCATGATGCGACCATGTCTTCAGTGTTTGTATGTAAATGAATGAATCATGGTAGTATATTACAGAGATAGCATGATAAGATAATGTATAAGGTGCAGAATTAACAATATACATGAATAAATCACATGTTATGATACATGGGTACGATATAACCTTTGCCTTCCACTTATGGATGTCAAGTCACTTATGTACTTGCTGGTATGTCGTAAGCTTCCAGGCAAGAATTAGCCATAATATATTTGGCTAACCAATTAATGGTTATGCTTCCTGACAATGCCGGTGAAGGTTATCTCTGGTTAGCGTCATTCCCTTTTTTATTATATCTGCTACAATCAATCAGAAATAAAATCTGAAATAAAATGATATTAGTAATACATATATTTTTAATAAACTTACATACCCTCTTAGGATTAATAAGCTCACGGTGAGACTGTATTGGCTTAACTTAATCTGCCCTGCATGCAGCGTGAAAATAGAACTTTTCTTGCAGAGGCTGTCCTCCAGTTTCTCACTCTGGCTTCTGGATTTGGTGTGTGATTTACAATGCGCCGCTCTGTTCTTATATTTCAGTCTCTCGCGCGTACGAGAAAGCAGCTCCCAAATTCCCCAAAAGATTTTAGTTTCATCTCCTGTTTTGAAGCTATTTGAAACAATCTGTGCTTTTCCTGTACTCGTTTTTCTCTTCTGTCACTCACACACTTATCTCCTTCCTTCCTTCCTATATATCATTTCCTTTTCCCCATATGGGGCTTTCATTACATATAAGTTTTATACAATTCCGTTGAGGCTTGTTAGTGTAATAAATTTTTAAAGATTATTAGCTAACTTTTAGCCGATGTGATGAAGGTGAAAAATATTAATTATCTTTAAAACTATTTATATTTGAATAATATCCTTTTGGATATAATTCCTAGCCTATCTCCTTTGTTGAGTTATATTTATTTAATATTATTCCAACCATGCGTTCTCCTGTAGTGAATAATTTAATGTCCAGTAAATGCAAACTTTTAAAGTCGGCCATACATTCCTATATAGCTATTTCCTCATTCTTCAGTAATACTGTATGGCTTTTAACCGTAAGTCACATTTCCGCTGTCTACCAACTTCAAAGAAAGACCGCAGCGCTGACCTTGCGCTGGTGTGTGTGGGTGTCGCGTGGGCGTGTCGCGCTACAACCAAGCAAGTGTTTACCAAATCTCGCTACAGAGCCCTCTTCTTTAAAACAGTGCCTGCACGGTTAACTTTTTGGTAACACATGCTGCAGTTCCTCCTTAATTTTCTGTGTCTCTATGTCTCCTTTGATAGGATGGCTGCTTAAAAAATCGGGTCCAAGATTGTCCGGTCCTGGTATGTATCTCACATTGAACGAATATGGAGATAACAGTAAACTCCACCTTAAAAGTCGTGAATTTAATTTTTTAGACACTGCTAAAAACATCAAAGGCTGGTGATCACTTTCCACAATGAAGTGTTTCCCGTAAAGAAAAGGGGCGAATTTGTTGATCGACCAGACCAAAGCGAGGCATTCACGTTTCAAATACGGTAGAATAATTTTCTCTCAGCTGTATTTAACTTTTACTGGCAAAAGCTACATGGTAATAGCATATGTGGCGGTGTGTCTGCCCGCTTTAGTAATGTTGCTCCGATGCCTACATTGCTAGCATCCGTTCTTAGTACGAATTCTTGTGTGAGATCGGGAAGGGCAAGGATAGGTTTATTTGTCAGCTTATTTTTCAACTCTGTATAAGCCTGTTCACACTCCACAGTCCATTGTATTTTATCCGGCTGACCTTTTTTGGTTAAGTCGGTTAATGGCGCGCACAATGAGTTTAAAATGGGGTATATATTTCTGATAAAACCCGCACAGTGATAAACAAAGGATCTTACATCCTTCTTAGTTTTGTTGGTCTTGGTGCTTTTCTCATTTTCTCTACATTCTTTTAGGGTCCGGAGACATTTGCCCTGTAGAGATAGTGTGTGACCTAAAAATTTCCGAATGTCTCACATCCAATATGACACTTAGTTGGGCCGTGAGCGTGCTGTCAATCCCCGTTTCTCTTAATAATACCTAACAACATGGAGAGTGCTACTAACGTGTTCCTCGAATGTAGTGTGTAGCAATCAGAATATCATCCATGAAGTTAGTGATATGAGGATTATTGTTAATGGTTCCAACAATTTTTCCTCATCATTCTGGTGAAGATACTTGGAGCATTCTTTAAACCCAAATGGGAGTACATTGAACTCGTAATGTCATCCGGTGTACTAAAGGCTAACAGTTTCCTAACTTCTGGTTTCACTGGTATTTGGTAGTATCCCTTGCTTAGATCTACTTTTGAAAAATACCGAGCCTTACTCAATGTAGCAAACAACTGATTGGTGTCAGGTAATGGGTCTACCTGAGATTCAGTGATAGCATTTAGTTTCCTATAATCAATGCATAACCTGTGTTCACCACTAGGCTTCCTTAATAGCACCACACTTGAGCTGTAGGGAGATTCAGACTTTGAAATAATTTTCTCTTTTAAGAGATAATCAATCTCATCCTTGAGTGCCTGTCCTTTAGCATAAGGTATAGGGTATGTCCGCATACAAACTGGTGTTAGGGTCAGTAATCGTCATGTCATACTCTAACAGATTAGTACACCCCGGCTTATCTGTGAGTAGTACATCAGCATGGATTTCTAACAACCTCCTGAACCTTTTTCCTCTGCTCAAGAGTTAAATGTTTCACTCACATTAACCTGAGCATAGCTTTCCGTAGTTGTCTATCAGGGGTATTCCATGGAGGAAATTGGTTCATCCTGCATTTCTGTTGCAATGGCCAGGGTCATGATATGGGCAACTTCTGATGCTTCCCTGTCATAATACTTTTTAAGAAGGTTGACATGATACACCTTCTCCTTTCCTTTCTTGTCAATCTTATAGTTGGTCCGGGAAAGTTTTTCCAATATGACGTAGGGTCCCTGCCATCCAATTTGCAATTTATTATTGCTGCTGGGCAACAGTAACAGAGAACCTTTTCTCCACCTCAAGTTCCCTATCTTTTGCTGTTTTATTAGTAGTAAGCAGCCTGCTTCCTCCTGGCCTGTCTCAAGTTATCATTTGCCAGTTTCCAACTTGTTTTCAATCGAGATGTCAACTCGTTGACGTAGTGGTATGAAGAAGTCACGGTTTCTTCTGCTTTTTCGTCAGGCCATGTCCGCAACAATGCTTCCAGTGGACCTGTGATTGGTCGGCCAAACAACAATGTAGCTGGAGCCAATCCTGTGGAGTTATGTGGGACTTCCCATATAGGCAAATAGTGCTGAGGGGTATGTATGTGTCCCAAGTTTCAGGTTTCTCACTAAGCCAACTTTCTAAGGATTGAAATGAGCGTGCCATTGAACCGCTCTAAACTTGGGACCAATCCCTTGGGCGTGGGTACGGCTACAGTGAATAATGTCTAGCTTGAAATAAACCTGAATACTTCTTGTGTTAGCTTTCCCCTAAACTGAGAACCATTGTCAGTCAATATTTGATGTGGGAAACCTAATCGGGTGAATATTGTTAACAGTGCCTCTGCCACATGTTTTCGGAATCTATCGATGACATTGCTACTTTAGCCTCTCCCCACAATAGAGCAAGTATCGACCAAGGTTAAGAATATATGCATTTCTACTTTCTTGGTCCTACTGAGGGGTCCAACAATATCCACGGCAACACGTTCGAAGGGCGTTCCCATGATGTGCATTTCTCCCAGTGTTGCTGGTGCAGTCCTATGTTTAGGAGCTACTCTTTGGCATTCTGGACAGGATCTCACATACCTCTTTATGTCCTCTGTGATCCCTGGCCAAAAGTAGTGACAGGCTATCCGTTGTCCAGTGGCCCCTATTCCCATATGTCCACTGAAGGGTATAGCATGTCCTAGCTTCATAACCTGCTCCCTGTATGATTTTGGCACTACAAGCTGTCCATGTCCTTTTGGACCTGTTCCAGCTTTTCTATTCATAGAGTAAGGGATGCCTTTTTTTTCATCTATAAGTCTCCTTTCTCTGGTGGTTATGGCTTTTAGGTAATTTGCCAAAGCAAGGCTTCAATGTACTGGCATATGTCAGCAAGTTTTGAGCCTTTCTCATCTCTTCTGGATGAGTATTGATGTTTAGTGTCCTCCTCTTTCTTAGAGCTTGCCCTGGTCTGGACTGTTGCCATCACTATGGGTCTTATAGGTTCTCCTAGAAAGACATATCTACATCCCAGTATTAATGGGTAGATAGGGTTGTCCATCACTGCTGCTTTGATCTCTCCTTCCACATAGCGAGAGCTTATGTTGATTCGGGCTATGGGCAGTGTCATGGTTCCTGCTCCCTTGACTGGTCCTCTGATTTCCACTGTTTCTGTTGTTATCTGTTCCGGACTCACCAGAGAAGAGCACACTACTGAGTCAAAGTCCAAGCCTGTATCATATAAGCACAGTACTTGGGTGCCATTCAAGGTCACTTCCTCACAGACAGGGGGATGATGGAGGTCATTCTGACTATCTGCCAGGTCCTTCCTTCCCTTGTTCTCTGTTGTAAGGCATGCAGCGTGATGAGGAGGGTTTTTCCGTCTGCATTCCGCAGTATTGTGGTTACTCATTTGGCAAGATTTACACCACTTTCCTTCCTTTCTTGGAGGTTTCTTTTCTGATCCTAGAGGGTTTTTGGTGTCTTTATAATCAGTTCTGTTGTTTGTTCTTGTTGGAATTGTCCCTGTTTTCATAGTTGGTAAAGTTTTGTGAAGGTTTGAAGTTCTCACCCTGCTTCTTCTTATTTCCTGATACTTCTGACTGAGCTGCTTGATATCTTTCAGCCATGGTTAAAATATCTTCCAATCTCTCAGCTCCTTGTTCCATAAGAAATTTTCTCATTTCTTGAGGCATGGATTCTCTCAGTTGCTCCATCATGACCATTTCTTTTATATCTTGACACTTTCCTAAGCTAATCCATTTTGTCAGATAAGTTTCCAATCTGGCAGAAAACTGGTGATAGTTTTCTCCTGGAAGTAGCTTAGCAGTTCGGAATCTCTTTCTATAAGATTCAGAATTCTTTTCGTACCTGCCCAGTAAAGCTTGTTTTAAGATTTCATAATCTTCCTGGTCTTCTTTTGAGAGTTTTAAATAAACATCGTATGAAACTCCCCTCAACCCCTGAGATCTCGCTTAAGAGGCTCCATTTTTCCTTTTCCAAATCCATAGGTAATAGGCCAGATCTCCTCATATCTATCCAAGTTACGACTCAATGGCGTCCCCTCTTTTTCAGATAAATGGATCCAGGTTTCTTAGGAAACTCCATGGCTCATTTTCCGCGCTATAGTTAAATTTGAGCTACTGTCTCAGAGTGAGGTGAGCTAGCACCATGATTGCTAGCATGCTCCCCTGGAGTTCAAGTTCCTTTTAAAACTTAACTCAAATGCGCTCTTTGTAACCTTCTTTCTTCAGCTTCCAAAATTAGTCTCTTTTACTTCTCTTTCCAGTTCTTTTGGCTTCTCTCTCTCTTCTTTAATTTCTTAGCTTCATAATCTCAACTTGTCATTCAATCATTCTTTTAGTCTCTCTTTCTGCCTCTAATTTCTTTAGCTTCAGCCTCAAACTTCATCTTTTGGGTCTCTCTTTCTGCCTTAATTTCTTATGCTTCAGCCTCAACTTCCATTACTTTTGGTCTCTCTATCTAAATATTTATCCACCTCAGTTGTGAAATGTCGAATTAGAGCATCTCCTGTCATACCCAAGTCTTTTCCTTCCTGCATGATCGCAGCTCTAAACTTCACCAATTCAGCCATGATGCTTACTTACCAGAGGGTATATAATTTTATCTTCACTAACCAACTAACTTAATTAATTAAAATCAATTAAATTACTTTGAACAAGACAAATCCCTTAAAACCTTGTGAGCGTTTCCTATTTACTTAGTACTCAATGGTACTATTATTACAAATAAATTTCTAAGTTTTTAGAATTTTTTCCAAAAAAAAAAAAATTTTGATTTTTACAAAACAACTATTTGTGGCTGAAGATAGAAGAAAACATAGATAGTGGCCCAGGATACAAAATAATATCCCGGACTAGCCCCCAATGTAGCGACCGGTTTGCCTAGTATGATAGTAGTGGTAGAGCAGCAGTAGTATCTCTCTCCAGAAAGTATGAAGTTTCCAGTGACCCTGAGAAGTACACTGGTATCACAAGTGAGTTACAGCTGTGAATATCTGAGCTGGGACATAGATTTAGGCTTCAAATGTTACTAAGATGCTACTTTTACGCTAATCGTAACCCTAAATGTGATATTATAATTAAAATTAGAAAAAGTAACTCAAAATTTAACAGTTTAAAAATTTAACAAGTCAAATGAGTAAATTTTCCAATTTATTATGTACATCTTTTATATAGTCTTGTAATGATAAAAGGGTGTTTGGAAGATGGTTTATGTTGAGGGAAAATGTATGTATTATGTTTACGTTACAATAATTATAAACATAACATAATGGAATAAAGTCTTGGGATGTATTGCTTCCACTGAATTTATAAAAAACGTTGTGTCACATTATGTTAGATGAGATCTTGCCATCTAGTGGTCTAGCATTCATTCATTAGAAAAGTTCGTTGTTTAGAACTGCTCACAGTATCTGAGGATTTGTTGGATGGAAACACATATAAAACTCAACTTTATATCCACGTCTGCCGCTCGAGGTTCCTCCGACACACTGGCACACACGGGTGAGTACGATTAAGACTTTCCTTCAGCCTGCCCTATAACTACGGGGTTACGGGACTAAGGTGTTTGAAGAGTTTGTTGACCTCTAGGCTTCAGTTGAGCTGGATCAACTTCTTCAAGTCTTTAGTTTCTCGATCAGGAATGATCATAAACATTGATCATAAAAAACCTGGAACAAGAAGTAATAGGTGGCCATTGTTCTAACAATCTCACCACCCTCTGCTGTTCATGATGCGACCATGTCTTCAGTGTTTGTATGTAAATGAATGAATCATGGTAGTATATTCCAGAGATAGCATGATAAGATAATGTATAAGGTGCAGAATTAACAATATACATGAATAAATCACATGTTATGATACATGGGTACGATATAACCTTTGCCTTCCACTTATGGATGTCAAGTCACTTATGTACTTGCTGGTATGTCGTAAGCTTCCAGGCAAGAATTAGCCAACAATATATTTGGCCTAGGAGCTAACCCCAATTAAAAACTGCTATGTTTATTTCCCCTGACAATGCCGGTGAAGGTTATCTCTGGTTACGAGCGTCATTCCTTTTTTATTATATCTGCTACAATCAATCAGAAATAAAATCTGAAATAAAATGATATATAAATAGTAATTACATATATTTTTTAATAATAAACTTACATACCCTCTTTTTAGGAAATTAATAAGCTCCGGTGTGTTGGTGACGGTGAGACTGTATTGGCTTAACTTAAATCTGCCCTGCATGCAGCGTGAAAATAGAACTTTTCTTGCAGAGGCTGTCCTCCAGTTTCTCACATCTGCTTCTGGATTTGGTGTGTTGATTGTACAATGCGAGCCGCTCCTGTCCCTTATATTTCAGTCTCTCTCGCGCGTACGATAAAGCAGCTTCCCAATTCCCCAAAAGATTTTAGTTTCATCATCCTTCCTGTTTTTGAAGCTATTTGAAAACAATCTGGTGCTTTTCCTGTTACTCGTTTTTCTCTTCTGTCACTCGACACACTTATATCTCCTTTCCTTCCTTCCTATATATCATTTCCTTTTCCCCATTATGGGGCTTTTCATTACATATTCAAGTTTTTTATACAATTCCGTTGAGGGGGGGGGGGGGCTTGTTAGTGTAATTAATTTTTTTAAAGATTATTAAGCTAACTTTTAGCCGATGTGGATGAAGGTGAAAAATATTAATTATCTTTAAAAAGCTATTTTATATTAGAATAATATCCTTTTGGATATAATTCCCTAGCCTATCTCCTTTGTTTGAGTTATTATTTCATTTAATATTTATTCCAACCAGTCGTTTTCTCCTGTAGTGAATAATTTAATGTCCAGTAAATGCAAACTTTTAAAGTCGGCCATACATTCCTATATAGCTATTTCCTCATTCTTCAGTAATACTGTATGGCTTTTAACCGTAAGTCACATTTCCGCTGTCTACCAACTTCAAAGAAAGACCGCAGCGCTGACCTTGCGCTGGTGTGTGTGGGTGTCGCGTGGGCGTGTCGCGCTACAACCAAGCAAGTGTTTACCAAATCTCGCTACAATGCACCACATCGTTTTTCTCAGGAGCTGTTTATTCAAAAAGCATGAAATTTATACACAATATACATGGATATGTCATGTAAACATTGGTATTATTCAGCATAATCCCCATCAACTTGTACGGCTTTATGCCAGCGCGAAACAAGTGCATGTATTCCTAGCCCGTACCAGATTCTGTCTTGATCATGTAGCCATTTCTTCGCTGCATGATTCACTCTTTCATCATCTTCAAACCTTGTCCCACGGAGTGCATCTTTAAGTGGACCAAATAGATGAAAATCAGAGGGTGCCAAATTCTAGACTATAGGGTGGATGGGGTAGTACAGTCCAACCCAATTTGGTGATTGCTTCCCGTGTAGCCAGACTTGTGTGAGGTCGGGCATTGTCGTGAAGGAGAAACAGGTCTGCTGGATTCTTGTGCGGCCGAACTCTGCGAAAACGTTGATTGAGTTTTTTCAATGTCTTAATGTAAGCTTGCGAATTGATTGTCTCTCCTCTTGGCATAACGTCCACAAGAATCACACCTTTAATGTCCCAAAAGACAGTTATCATGACCTTTCCAGCTGAAGGAATTGTCTTGAATTTCTTTCTTCGTGGTGATTGCGGATGATGCCATTCCATTGACTGTCTTTTTGTCTCAGGTTCAAAATGATGTGCCCGGGTTTCGTCACCTGTAACGATCTTAGCCAAAAAGTTCTTTCCATCAGCATTGAAACGCTCCAACAATTCAGAAGAAATTGCTTTCCTTTGCAATCGGTGGTCATTTGTGAGACTTCGAGGAACACATCTTGCGCAAACCTTAGAAAATCCGAGAGTTTTTATAACTGCATTTGCACTACCAATGCTGACTGACAGCTGTAAGGCCAATTGTTGAGTAGTGATTCGCCTATCAGTAAGAATAATGCCCTCCGCGCATTTCAACATTTCTGCGTTGGTGGCTGCGGCAGGACGTCCACAGCGCGGCCGACCAAACAGCTCCGTTTCCCCACTTCCTGATTCTTTTATTCTCTGAACCCAGCGACTGATGTACCCCTGTCGACTGCAAAACTTCCATACACATCACATAGACGCTTGTGAATGTTCACAACAGTTTCCTTCTCTGCAACGAGAAATTCTATCACAATTTGCTGCTTATAACGCAAGTTGCTAACACGCTCCATTTCAACGGTTTAGGGCATCCTATTATTTGGCCGGTTGCAGTGCAATTTGGTGCACACAATTGGCACATGCCGTATTTGAAGTGTGCAAAATTGCATGCTTCTATCTTCATTATTAGATGAGAAAAACGATGTGGTGCATTACTTTCTGAACGCCCCTCGTATGTATATATATATATGTTGCATAGAGATTTATGATCAATAAATTTTCTATATTCTTTTCTTATTCTACCCGTGTCCTCTATTTTATTATCGCTCTTTTATCCTTTTCCTGTTTTTCGCATTCGAGCGTTTGCGACCTAATATTTTTTTCCCATTCTGACTTTACCGTTTCTTTTCTCATACTAGAAACGCATTTTATGACAAAATGTGTCAGTCACTGCACTAGACGAATAACTGTGAATATATACGTCTAGCCAGACATAGATGCAGACAATTGTCTACATTTTCATCTGTCACGCGAGTTCCTTCGGCAGTTTCTCGGTGATTAGGTGTGGACACTATCATCTGCATTGCTCAGAAATCAGACATTCGTCTCGGGTTTACATGATTCTCACGCTCTACGGTCAGTCCTGGGCGTGAGGTGTGAAGACGCGAAGTGGCAGTTTATGGCAGTCTCTTGGTTTAACGTAAGTGTTAGATCAGAAGGGGAGATACCGGCGCTGTTTCGGATTTCGAAATAACGTGGGATCTTTTGTCTGTTCCATTTATCTACACGAGTAGCTTAGACTGGCCATTCAATCTCCAAGTTGCAGTAGAGTGATCGCTTCGTTCTAGATACTTATTTATAAGTGAAACTCTCAGTTTCGTTGTGAGGCCCGTAGTTCTGTTTGGAGTATCTGGGTCATAAACCCTAAATCTAACCAGCGGTTTTCAGTACCTATGTAACTGAGAAGAACGTTACCTAAAGAACATTCTGAATATAATTACCGGGGGTTTGCAAGTTACCTGTCTGGCCTAGTGTTTTACACCCAGAAGAACGACAGAGTGCTGGCCCAAAAGTAATATTAAGAATAAATGGTAACTGGACTTACCAATATCCAGATTTCTTTCTCAAGTTCATATATATTTCGCCTGTGGTGGCGACTGAAATAACATTTGACATTTCCCAAATAATACCATTGTGTTGTGAAGGAGATTTATCCTAAACCGATTTATGTACCTGACATTCAACTTACCGAGTGAAGTTCCAAGCTATTGTACCCCTGTGAACATTATATATCATAAGTACTTTCCTAACTGGACAAAAATATAAGTGACCTTCATCAGCCTCCTATTACATCAGTGAGACGAACGTTTCCCAACATTTTGATTAATTAGTCTTTGGAGAAACTGGGGTTTGACTCACCAGTAACTCAAGCTTGGATGGTTGGTGAGTGACTGAACAATTTGTTCCAGATGTTATGCAAAACAACGATTAGGTAAGAGTGCACATGTTGTCTGTGTACACAGCTGTCAGAGCGAGAGAATAACAGGGATGAATAATTCGTTTATGATTTAACCCATGTAATAACTTTGTATTTTCTCTTGCATGCAAGTTTTTTTGCTAATACTGTTTTCCTCTTAGGATAGATTACTAAATATATACTCTGTTCTTTTACTGAGAGAGGAAAAACCTTGGACCTTAGCGTATAAATCTGTGACTCTTTGGGGCTATAATTTCTCTTATAACGGGATCTTGGCAACAGAGGGGGGGAAAAAAATTTCACCTATGAGTCTATCTCTTTAAATTGATTCTTAACCTATGTTTATTGTATTTTGATTTGATATTCAATATTTGTTTTAAATGATAAATAAAAATTTACATAACTTTATTCACTTGTGGCGGTCAGCTTGTTTAAAAAGATCCTTATTTTATAGATATAGTTTTCACGTATGTGCGTCTTACTGTCGTCACTTATCTGTGTATGTGTATATGTGAATGGTTAAATATATCAAAATATATATTTATCGAAAACTGTCTGATCCAAACTCTCAGTCGTAATCGATAGGCTGGTTTGATTATTTATCAAATCCAGGGACAGATTTTTACCTTTCACCATTTCACTTGTGAAATTCTAATTCTTTACCTTAATTCTCACTGAGCTATCACCTGTACTAGTCCTATTCAGTCCTATTCAGTCGGGACCAAAAGTGATCTTAATTACCCTTCGAAAATATACGACAATATTTCTTCTTCCTCTTCCTCGTTCGTCCTGAAAAGGACGTTGGTTGCGTTGTGTCTGTTTACGCCGTAGCTGTGATATCTGCACCTTTCGGTCGACACATCCGACTTCAGCACGGCATTTTTTGGGACCGGGTTTGCCTTCCCTCTTCGATCCGTACTCGCTCAGCCAGACTGCACTGCTGCAGACTGTTTCCAGGACAACCACGTGGAGGCGAGTACGATCTTGGTCAGCTCTGGTTCGCTGACCCTGATGCAAGCAGTCAAGCTATGGGTCGCTGACTGCATTCTCTATTGCTGCATCTTTTGGTCCCGTACGACAATATATATATATATATATATATATATATATATATATATATATATATATATATATATATATATATATATATATGTTTTGATGTTGTGAAGAGTTATATGATTGTAGTAAGACCCCTGATACCCCGATCAAATAGATAAAATATTATAGATTATAAATCCAAATACTATAGAGATAAAATAGGGAGTTGTGCTCAACGTCATCGCCATCGCCCGCAGTCGCGCAGGTTTTTAGAAGCCTTAACGCAAACCGAATGATACCCTCTCTCAATATTACAAGCTTTCATACTCCGTCCTTGAAATTAAATATAACAATTTGACAGCCTAGGCGTGTTTTCGTTCCAAGAAAGACGGAGAGAGAGGAAGTATTAATAGAACGACATGTGACAGTGGTTCTAGGCATCACGTACTGTAACGAAAGTGCGTGACTTTGCTACTAGCATAATTTGAAAAAGCGCTGCAAATCCACTACAAACCACCTGCCCACCCCGTTCACTAGTGGCGCAGTTTGAATGTATAAACACTTAGATCGAGAGACAGTAATAAAAACACACAGACAAGCTCGCATTTCCGGTAGAGTTGTATTTTCTGATGAAATTCAAACGCGTTGCTTCATTTTGAAAGAGAACGAGGGGGGGGGGGGGGGGGAGAGAGAGAGAGAACGGGGGGGGATTTATATAACAGAAGAAAAAAATTACGGCTAACTTGGAAATTTGAATATACCCGCTAATGTGTAGGACTGGAGATGGCGAAAGTGAAACTTAGAAGCATAAAATAAACGAAAGGACCGTTAACAAAAACAATGATAATACTTGTTTATTGGAAGATCATACTACTCATAATGTTATCTTAACTTACCGTAGAGAGAAAATAGGTTATTTGAATAACTGAAGAGGAAAAAGGCAATAATGAAAAGTATAATGAAGAGAAAAATAAAAATATAACGACTATATGAATGACAGTCGTCTGATCAATAATTGCCTTATTAACAGAAATATTGTAAAGAAAAGACAGAGAGACAGACGCATTGATGTCCTCACTCAACTTTGCCAGTCTTAGGAGAGGGGGGACGTTACATTTTTTTTAAAGTGTAATTTATTTTGAAAAAGAGGCAAGTGGGCATAACATAATTCGATTGGCTGTGGTAGAATAGACTAACAGTAGTAATAACAACGATTTGAAACCAGCATTAGTTGCCACTCGAAGATAAAGATTTCACTAATAGTGTTATCATCAGACGCAAGGAATTCATGACCATTACCTTCGCTGTTCTGCACCAGTGGCGATCTCAGTGTGACCATTGATCGCCGGTTAACCTACAAATTGTGAATTATTTAATTGATGCGGTAAGATAAACATTTATATAGACATTATTATTGAGATATATCTGTATTATTTAATGTGTATGCAGTATTTATGGGTAGAGGCAAAACCAGAAAGGCGTCAAACTCAACACTTTGTGTTATGCCACAAGTGCTATTAGGGAAGATTACTATTTCTTTTAAAAGCCAGGCAGGCTTACTTAAACTTTGGGAGAGATTGAAAAGAAATAGTTGGAAATAAAATATGACATTATTATGATTGGAAGGCCAGACAACCACTGGCCGTCTTCAGCAAGTCACAGTGTTTTCCCATGACTTCATAAAATTAACTATAATTTTCCTATGAAAGGAATTTATCAAACTGATGATTGAAATTTACCTGAGTATGAAGCTGTCACCCTATCAGATAGGAACGATAGCTATTTATGTAGCCATAGAAACTGATCTTGAAACTGTTGATAATGCTTAGTTGGTTAGGGAAGGAGAGATATGTTTGAAATACTGAGGAGGCCTTAATCCTCTTATTTTCAGGGTTCCATATTGAAACATTCAGTGAGCCATACAAGATAACCAGAGATCAACAATACATAATGTCGGATAGAACCAGAGATCAACAATACACATTGCCGGAGAGCACCAGAGATCAACAGTACATATTGCCGGAGAGAATCAGATAGCACACCACATAACTATAATAGAAGATCCCAGATCAAGTATCAAGACAACAGCAACAACACGGGTCGCATAGCCACTGTCGACAGCCAATGGAACAGTCTCAATAAAAGAGATTGTCGCATTGCAGTCAGAAATTTTATCAATGGAATAAAACAACGAAAGATATGGGAAGTAAATAATGTTACAACGATGGACCAACAAACATGTATGATAACAACAGAAGATGGACTAACGGCACATATCAGACCTTTAAAACAATGGAGAAAACACTTAACAGACATCACCAGGTCGGTTTTATGAAATCAAATGAGACGCAATGGGCCCCCATGATCAATAGTCAACCTAGAGAAATGCAAAAACTGCAAGTGAATAAAATAAAGATGATTTCTGTCGCAACACAAATAGATATTGACAGGTCAAGTCAGGTACATGACCCATTGAACACCCACACATCGTCTAGACACATTCCAACAGCAGTAAGACAGTCGGCCAGGCAGACAAATTCCCAAGATAGCACAGTCACTGAACCACGCACATCCGACAGTGAAGACGATATTCCCCTCGCTGAGTTACGCGAAAGACTAGAATATCGAAATACCAGGTTACAGGCCGAGCAAATTACTCCAGAACACACTGACACCACGATAGATTCCTGTCAGCCTACTGGACAACAAACATACAATAGAAACGAACAACCCTCAACAAGCAACTACCACTCTGATGAACAGTCGGATAGTGAAGACGAGACGCCCCTACAGGAAATTCAAAGTAGGGCAATTCACAACAATCAGTATATTGATGATAATGATACTCGACACACAGCACCGGCTAATGAAGAAAACGCACACATCGCTACATGCACACTTGAGGAAGATATTATTCTTCCATCACCTCCATTGAGACACGAATCTGACCTAGATACAGCAGATCCCGAGAGTAACCACGAAAGTATGAACAGTCCAGACAACACTGAATTTCGCACAGCAAGGAAGCGCCCATATTCTGGCTCAACAGATGACTTCCCACCGTTAGCAAAGGTAATGAGGTTACCTCAAGAGCACGTACGTATAAAATTGCGAAGAAACCGCAGACAGCCTCACAACACGCAGCATGAGGTGCACCATTTCAACACTACTTCATCCTTACCCTCGACAACTGCAGCCACTACCCACTCGACAGTGCGAAATACGCCATCCTCTTGCGATCAATGATTGACAAAAGCTACCTTGAGGGACATCGCCAAGTTCCTCATGTCAAATTCGTAAACGTCCAGTTCAACGATTATTGGTTTATTCGAGAATCAATCTTCTCTAATAACAAAAGTTGCATCACGATTCACGATCCTGCTTGTAGATCCCTGCTATTTATTTCTACACTCTGTCACTCCTGACTTTCAATGCATAGTGACATTTTCGATATTGATACTCCTGCAAAGTTTTATAATCTCATTCCCGGAGCAAGCAAGAGGACATGCACACCATCATAGCTGGCAGACGCTGGAGCTGGGTTGGCCATGTCCTCAGAAAAGACCCCGATGCCATCACAAGAACAGCTATGGTATGGACCCCTGAGGGAAAGCGAAAGAGAGGCCGACCAAAAACAACTTGGCGGAGGACTGTGGAGGCTGAGATGCAAAAAATGAACTAGAGTTGGGGCACTGTACGAAGGATGGCCACCGACCGAGCAAAGTGGAATCAATTTGTTGTTGCTCTACAAGACGCCACCAGGCGTAATGGCCACTGACTGCTTTGACGGTAAGCGGCTAAGAATCAAAGAAGAAAGATATGTACGTCTAAAGAAAAGCTGGATCACCACCGGGGCGGAGGTCGGCGTGTAGAAATAGCAATTTGATATATGGGAGGGAAGATATAATTGTTGATATATGAGAGTGAAGAGATAATTGTTGATATATGAGAGTGAAGAGATATTTGTTGACATATGAGAGTGAAGAGATAATTGTTGATATATGAGAGTGAAGAAATAATTGTTGATATGTGAGAGTGAAGAAATAATTGTTGATATATGAGAGTGAAGACATAATTGTTGATATATGACAGTGAAGAGATAATTGATGATATACGAGATTGAATAGATAATTGTTGATATACTAGTGTGTCGTGAAACATTCTAAATCCACATATATAAATTAAAAGGTAAATGTAAAGCCTAACACATAAATTCAATAAAAGGAAAGAGAAATGGTAAAAGTACAGTGCTGTCACAATGGCGTACAAAAATCCCCCTTGTTTTCTACTTCGTCTGCACATTGTAACGTTTCACGTTGATAGTACAGCCTACTGCATCACTACACGCTTTCTACAATAAAACGTGTACTGTATTTCTAAGAAAACCTTGAGCTAGGCACACCGCATAATGACCTAAATTAATACTTCCATTAATTTCATTTTATACACTACGTTAACACAAACGGAAGGACAGATGGAATTAGGATAGAGAGAGTGAGGGCTGAAAGCAGGAACGCATGCAACACTAACACGCGTCTCGCGATATATAATTAATGCCACCCTCCCCGCGTAAGGCCAGAAGCACTAACTTTTTTCAAATGGACAGTGATAAAAAACACTACCCATACGAGAGTTAGGTTTAAAAACCTGAAAAATGCTTATTAGGAAATATGACATTATACTGGTTTACGTTTGAAAGCCTGACAGTACCCAGACACCACATCGTATCGAAGTGAACGGGAGGTAGAAGAAAATGCATATTTTGAACGCAGCCCCTTAGCCCAATTAAATTTATATATTTGGGTTCCTTAGGACTTGCTGACAAAGAATATGTTAAGTGTTACGCAAATAGTCTAGGAATTAACAAATTATAGCCAAAAGAAAATTAAGGGTGTCAGACAACACCAAATAATAATCGCACAGTGGCATGTTTTGAAACCACTATTTTACGGGAAATGGGCCACCATGTAAAATCCTATTTGATTGGATAGAAGTAAATGTAAGGCTAAACACGATTAGTCGGACTACAACTACTAATTTTGGTTGTTAGGGGAAACGTGAGAAGGGTAAAATTTTTTGAAACGCTGTGTAAACATGGTCCGATTGGATAGACCCGCCAATATAGTCAATTAGGAGCGTCAGTTCAGTGCCACATTTTAAAATAAACTTACTAAGAAACAGTGCGTTGAGATCCAGATCATATTTTTCCAAATAAAAGTCTGTGACAGAGGCAGATCGAATTTGTGCCATATTCATCGCCAGTCAACGTATTTGTGTATTATTTCCATGAATTGTGGTAAGCTTGACATATTTGATATCTTTTTAATGAAAATTGAATGTAAATTGATAATTTATGTCTGTATATGTGTGTGGTTCAGTAGAAAACATGAGGCAAAGCCTAGATACGACTCCAACCTGAACAGAACGTGTCGGAGAAAAGAAAACTGCATGGAATTGCCAAATAGCACACTGACACCTATCTTATTGACTAGAAAGAACTAATACTGGAATTGCAGAGGCGTAGTAACCATTAGGGAGGAGTATACTGGTGTAAATTGTTTCAGATGAAGCTAGCAGTTGGTCTACCGCTCTCAACTCAGTGTTTGTTATGTATTGTGTTCAGTGTGGAAATAGATTATAAATTAGATCTGAAGTAGAAGGTACAACCTTCTTGTTTAAGGGACCGTGGTCCTATGTTATTGAAGCAGCACCTGGTCTGAGTTTTGCTGAATCCAGAGGCTGACAGCATACTCCTTGGTCCAGATAGCGACCAGTGAGGTGTCCCCAGAACACAGTGAAGCAATCGAGCAGAGGAGTCTTTTCCTGCCGCCATCACGAAAGATAAGCTTCTGTGGCCAGAGTAGCTCGACATTATGTGCCCCCCCCCCTCATAAAGTGACAGTATATTTAACACAGAGGGACAATAAACTGGTTCAAATGACAGGAACTGTGAACTTTTCCCAATACTATTTCCAAGATAATCAAACACTTGAAGTCATGATGACAAACAACAACCTAGCTTGAAAAACAAAACCAGTATTACCTCATATTACTGCTTCACAACTTACACACATAGGATAAGAATAATAAAATATGTCAATACAAAGATTATATTTATAAACTGTGTACATACTACTTGTAATTACCTTTGATTGTGATTCCTGGTTCACTGTGTAGTTGAATCAGGATATCCATTATTGAAAAGAATTATTACATATATATTTGAAACTTTACACTTGACTCATTTAAGATAGACTTATAGAGTGTTATATGTGTTTGAGTGTCACAGTGTTGTAAAGTGTTGTGGAATAATTTAAATTGTTTATCTGTCTGTTGTTGTTGTGACTTACACTTCATCATTTTCATAACCCTAGACATTTAACGTAGTCATCACAATATTCCAGAATAATTCTGACTGAGGTATAAATGTGGTAGCAAGTAAGGTCATCTGTAATACACTACACTTATTAGATACAGATACCTTCACAGCTGATCTCAGTCAGTACACTAAGTCCCCTATAAATATTTATAACATCCCATTTTACCACATATATTGGGGTCCTGTCCGGGATTTTGAATCTTTCCCTATTATAAATATTGGGGGTAATTCACTTCAGGGAATAATAAAAATTTAAAAGGTATCCTTGGGTGGAATTAAATAAGGTTGAGCTCTCAGTGCCTGTGGTTGTCCTTGGATAATTAATTACAGATTGTATTGTTTAGTTAGACATTATATACATTTACCTGTTAGAAAATGGCGGACCTGGCCAAATTTCGATCTGCTGCTGTGCAGACTGCTAAAGAGTTAGGAATGGACGGGCAAGTTATGATTGCCTATGTCACTACTGAATGTGACAAATATATTGAACGGGAAGAAAGAAGATTAGAAAAAGAGGCAGAAAGAAAATTAGAATCTGAAAGATTAGAAAAAGAGGCTGAAAGAAAGATTGAGGCTGAGGCTAAGAAATTGGAGGCAGAAAGAGAAGAAAAAAAGGCAGAAAGGGAAGCCGAGGAAAGAAGACAGGCTGCAGAGAGGGAAGCAGAAAAGGAGGAGAAGAGATTACAAAGGGAACATGAGTTACGACTAAGGGAGTTTGAGTTTCAAAGCCATGCTCCTGAAAATGGTGCCAGTCCCTTTACCTCCGATGCTGTTGCTAGTCAGGGAGCCTCAACCTCAGCTATGAATTTTCATTTAGATCATTTTGTTGAGAAAGACGATGATATTGAGAGCTATCTAAATAGATATGAACTATTAGCTACCACGTATGGGTTAGAGAGAGAAAGGTGGAGCTTAAAGTTATCTCAAGGGCTTCGTGGGGCAGCTTATGAAGTTTTTGCCAAAATGAGCAGAGGTGATCAAGAAAATTATGACATGCTAAAGCAGGCTCTTTTGTTAAGATATGAAAAGAACGCAGAATTTTATAGGAAAAAATTTAGGAATGCTAAACTACTGTCAGGTGAAACCTATCACCAGTTCTCTGCACGGTTAGAGACATACTTGGAGAAATGGACTTCTCTGGGGAAAACCCAAGATCTTAAGGAAATGATCCTTATAGAACAATTAAGAGAGTCCATGGCTCCAGACCTGAGAAAGTTTCTCATGGAACAAGGTGCAGAGAGACTGGGTGAGCTACTAAATGTTGCAGAAAGGTATCAAGCAGCTCAGGCAGAGGTATCAGGTAATACAAAGAAACAGGTAGATAATTTTAAGGCACCACAGAACTTTAATAAATTTGATCTTAGAGATCAAAACAAAGGTAAGCACCAGTTTGATAGGCCACGGTATGACAAAAAAATAAAACCCCACAATTCGATGAAAGGAAATATGATGAAAGAAAATCTTTCAACCAAGGAAGGAGGTGGTGTAAAAATTGTCAGATGGACAATCATGACACTGACCGTTGTAGAAGGAAACCTGTGTATATGGCCACCCTTCAGGTCAGGTCGACCTCAAGACAGGAGGAGGATATCCTGATAGATACCACTCCAGAAGAGATGAGGAAGGCACAGGCTGGGGATAAGACCCTCAAGCCTTGTTTCAGGAAATTGTCAACTTGTCATACAACTCCAGGCAAGGGAGATTTTTACATGAAAAACAAGTTGATTTACAGGAAGGCCGGAACTAGATCCAATGGTCACGGACAGTTGGTTCTTCCAAAGGCATATAGGGCAGACTTAATAAGGAGCCTACATGTGAAACAAGATGGGGACCATGAGAAAATTGGTACAATCATCCAAAAGGTGGCTCACAATTATTATTGGCATAAGGCAAGGTGGGACATTGAGAATTTTGTAGAAAGGTGTAGCATAGCACATGAGGGAACACCCACAAGTGGGAACATTGATCAGGACCTGGACCCGCAACGGGGCAAACGTAGGCCTGACAATAGAAAAAATAAATTTGACAAAGTGGACCAAGTGGAATGGGAAGCCCCTTTTCACGGACAAGCTTCAATTAACTGTTTTACAATGGCCACTATGCAGAGAGTGCAAAAAGATGTCTTACCCCAGGATAAGCCGAAAATTCCCTTAATCGGACTTATGTAAACTGGAGGAAGAAGATGTAGAGAGGAAATCTCTCATCAAGAATTCTAAGTGGGGAGAAAGCCCCAAGAAAAGAATTGGTAGCGGTCGTTTTGTGAATGATAATTCTGAGAAGAAAAATCATCACTATAGCGCTTCGAGTTTAAGAGACCATACCGGTGCATGGACAAATAGGTCCACAAAATTAAAGGTCCATATGTAACGCTGTTAAGAACGTGGACTGATGAAAAGGCAGAGGAAAATATTACATCCTCATACCAATATGTGAATGAGCTGACCACTCGTTTAAAAACTGGCTGGAAACTTGCCAATGAAAATTTGAGACAAGCCAGGAAGAAACATGCTGCCTATTTCAACAGGAAGGCTAAAGACAGAGATTTGGCTGTGGGAGAGAAGGTACTGCTTCTTCTACGCGGTAGTCAAAATAAGTTACTAATTGGATGGCAAGGTCCATATACAGTTCTAGAGAAGGTGTCTAGAACAAATTATAAGATAGATAAGAAGGGGAAAGAAAAAATCTATCATGTGAATCTCCTGAAGAAATATTTGGAAAGAGAAAATCAGGAAGAGACACACTTGTTGACCTTGTCCATTGCAATGGAGATGAAAAAGGAACCACTTTCATCATTTGAATATCCATTACATCCCTGTGAGACAGCGGCACAGGTGAAAATCAGTACACATTTAACGAAAAATCAGAAAGAGAGAGTGCAACAGGTTCTAGATAATCATACAGAGGTGTTAACAGACCGACCGGGGCATACAAACTTATTGGAATATGATATGAAACTGATAGACCCCACACCTGTCTGTATGAAACCCTATTCGATTCCTTTTGCTAAGGAGAAAGCTTTGAAGGAAGAGATAGACTATTTGTTGAAGGAAGGAATTATTTCACACAGTGAATTTTCGTATAGTTCCAGTGTTGTTCTCTTAAGGAAACCCTCTGGAGAACATAGACTCTGTATAGATTACAGGAGACTGAATGCTATTACAGAAGGACAGGTGGATCCATTGCCGGATACAAATCAGTTGTTTGCCAGGCTAAAAAAAGCTAAATATTTCTCAAAAGTGGATCTGAGTAAAGGATACTATCAGATTCCAGTAAAGCCTGAGGTTAGACCATACCTAGCGTTTAGTACCTCAGAGGGACACTATGAGTTTAACCGATTGCCATTTGGATTGAAGAATGCGCCTAGTGTCTTCTCTAGAATGATGAGAAAATTGTTAGATCCCCTAAATAATCCATGCATTACAAATTTCATGGATGATATCCTTATAGCAACAGAAACATTTGAGGAACACATTGACTCTCTGAACATGCTGTTTAATCGACTTAGAGAAGCGAATTTAACAGCCCGACCAACTAAATGTTGCGTTGGATGTAAAGAATTAGAATTCTTGGGACACACAGTTCATCAGGGAAACATGACCCCTGATCCCAAGAATTTAGAGAAACTAAAGAAAGCCCCGAGACCACAAACCAAGAAAGACGTGAGATCCTTTGTCTCATTATGTGGTTTCTACCAAAAGTATATCAAAAACTTTAATTCCAAATGTGCACCGTTAACTGATTTGACACGTAAAGGAAATCCAGATCGAATTACATGGACACCACAATGTGAATTGGCTTACCAGGAATTGAAGGAAAAGCTCACAAGTAAACCTATTTTGAAATTACCTGACTTAAGTCAAGAATTCATTGTAAGAACGGATGCCAGTAATATCGGGCTAGGTGCGACACTGCTACAGAAATCAGATGCATTGGATGGGGAATTAAGCCCAGTGGCATATGCTAGCAGAAAGTTGAATAAAGCTGAAACCAACTACTCAACTAGCGAAAAAGAATGTCTTGCAGTAATATGGGCGATAAAGAAATTCAATATTTATCTGTATGGGAAGGCATTTAAGTTGCAGACGGATCACAAACCCTTGCCGTTTCTAGCGCAGGCTAGGCATGAAAATTCTAGGTTACTCAGATGGTCCTTACTTATGCAGCCATTTGAGTTTAGCATAGAGTACATATCTGGAAAAACAAATCTTGGAGCGGATTTTTTAAGCCGACATCCGTGTGATGAGAATCACCGTAAGCCCCAGAAATAATAATAAATTTCTCTATGTTTATATAGAATTATAGACTGACATATAACGTCTGTTTTAAGAGGGGAGAATTTGTCGTGAAACATTCTAAATCCACATATATAAATTAAAAGGTAAATGTAAAGCCTAACACATAAATTCAATAAAAGGAAAGAGAAATGGTAAAAGTACAGTGCTGTCACAATGGCGTACAAAAATCCTCCTTGTTTTCTACTTCGTCTGCAAATTGTAACGTTTCACGTTGATAGTACAGCCTACTGCATCACTACACGCTTTCTACAATAAAACGTGTACTGTATTTCTAAGACAACCTTGAGCTAGGCACACCGCATAATGACCTAAATTAATACTTCCATTAATTTCATTTTATACACTACGTTAACATAAACGGAAGGACAGATGGAATTAGGATAGAGAGAGTGAGGGCTAAAAGCAGGAACGCATGCAACACTAACACGCGTCTCGCGATATATAATTAATGCCACCCTCCCCGCGTAAGGCCAGAAGCACTAACTTTTTTCAAATGGACAGTGATAAAAAACACTACCCATACGAGAGTTAGGTTTAAAAACCTGAAAATGCTTATTAGGAAATATGACATTATACTGGTTTACGTTTGAAAGCCTGACAGTACCCAGACACCACATCGTATCGAAGTGAACGGGAGGTAGAAGAAAATGCATATTTTGAACGCAGCCCCTTAGCCCCATTAAATTTATATATTTGGGTTCCTTAGGACTTGCTGACAAAGAATATGTTAAGTGTTACGCAAATAGTCTAGGAATTAACAAATTATAGCCAAAAGAAAATAGTGAGGGTGTCAGACAACACCAAATAATAATCGCACAGTGGCATGTTTTGAAACCACTATTTTACGGGAAATGGGCCACCATGTAAAATCCTATTTGATTGGATAGAAGTAAATGTAAGGCTAAACACGATTAGTCGGACTACAACTACTAATTTTGGTTGTATGGGGAAACGTGAGAAAGGTAAAATTTTTTGAAACGCTGTGTAAACATGGCCCGATTGGTTAGACCCGCCAATATAGTCAATTAGGAGCGTCAGTTCAGTGCTACATTTTAAAATAAACTTACTAAGAAACAGTGCGTTGAGATCCAGATCATATTTTTCCAAATAAAAGTCTGGGACAGAGGCAGATCGGAATTTGTGCCATATTCATCGCCAGTCAACGTATTTGTGTATTATTTCCATGAATTGTGGTAAGCTTGACATATTTGATATCTTTTTAATGAAAATTGAATGTAAATTGATAATTTATGTCTGTATATGTGTGTGGTTCAGTAGAAAACATGAGGCAAACTAGATACGGCTCCAACCTGAACAGAACGTGTCGGAGAAAAGAAAACTGCATGGAATTGCCAAATAGTACACTGACACCTATCTTATTGACTAGAAAGAACTAATGCTGGAATTGCAGAGGCGTAGTAACCATTAGGGAGGAGTATACTGGTGTAAATTGTTTCAGATGAAGCTAGCAGTTGGCCTACCGCTCTGAACTCAGTGTTTGTTATGTATTGTGTTCAGTGTGGAAATAGATTATAAATTAGATCTGAAGTAGGAGGTACAACCTTCTTGTTTCAGGGACCGTGGTCCTATGTTATTGAAGCAGCACCTGGTCTGAGTTTTGCTGAATCCAGAGGCTGACAGCATACTCCTTGGTCCAGATAGCGACCAGTGAGGTGTCCCCAGAATACAGTGAAGCAATCGAGCAGAGGAGTCTTTTCCTGCCGCCATCACGAAAGATAGGCTTCTGTGGCCAGAGTAGCTCGACATTATGTGCCCCCCCCCCTCAAAAAGTGACAGTATATTTAACACAGAGGGACAATAAACTGGTTCAAATGACAGGAACTGTGAACTTTTCCCAATACTATTTCCAAGATAATCAAGCACTTGAAGTCATGATGACAAACAACAACCTAGCTTGAAAAACAAAACCAGTATTACCTCATATTACTACTTCACAACTTACACACATAGGATAAGAATAATAAAATATGTCAATACAAAGATTATATTTATAAACTGTGTACATACTACTTGTAATTACCTTTGATTGTGATTCCTGGTTCACTGTGTAGTTGAATCAGGATATCCATTATTGAAAAGAATTATTACATATATATTTGAAACTTTACACTTGACTCATTTAAGATAGACTTATAGAGTGTTATATGTGTGTGAGTGTCACAGTGTTGTAAAGTGTTGTGGAATAAATTAAATTGTTTATCTGTCTGTTGTTGTTGTGACTTACACTTCATCATTTTCATAACCCTAGACATTTAACGTAGTCATCACAATATTCCAGATTAATTCTGACTGAGGTATAAATGTGGTAGCAAGTAAGGTCATCTGTAATACACCACACTTATTAGATACAGATACCTTCACAGCTGATCTCAGTCAGTACACTAAGTCCCGTATAAATATTTATAACATCCCATTTTACCACAGAGTGAAGAGATAATTGTTGATATATGAGAGTGAAGAGACAATTGTTGATATATGAGAGTGAAGAGATATTTGTTGACATATGAGAGTGAAGAGATAATTGTTGATATATGAGAGTGAAGAAATAATTGTTGATATGTGAGAGTGAAGAAATAATTGTTGATATATGAGAGTGAAGAGATAATTGTTAATATATGACACTGAAGAGATAATTGATGATATACGAGATTGAATAGATAATTGTTGATATACGAGTGAAGAGATAATTGTTGATATATGAGAGTGAAGAGATAATTGTTGTTATATGAGAGTGAAGAAATAATTGTTGATATATGAGAGTGAAGAGATAATTGTTGATATATGAGAGTGAAGAGATAACTGTTGATATATGAGAGTGAAGAGATAATTGTTGATATACGAGACCGAAAAGATAATTGTTGTTATATGAGAGTGAAGAGATAATTCTTTATATATGAGAGTGAAGAGATAATTGTTGATATATGAGAGTGAAGAGATAATTGATGATATACGAGAGTGAAGAGATAATTGACGATATACGAGAGTGAAGAGATAATTGTTGACCGGGAATGAGATTATAAAACTTTGCAGGAGTATCAATATTGAAAATGTCACTATGCATTGAAAGTCAGGAGTGATAGTGTGTAGAAATAAATAGCAGGGATCTACAAGCAGGATCGTGAATCGTGATGCAACTTTTATTCGTGTGTATTGCTATAACAATTATGGTGGCATTTAAAAATATTATTTCCTACTACGCGTAAATGTAACGGTTTTTTAATTTTTTTTTAATGTAAAACTTTTGCCTCGTTTAGGCGAGGCGCGTCCCGTTCAACCTAGTCGGTTATATTAGGTCGCATGTCCAAATATAAAAGACCCTTAGGTCTGGGATTTATTAAATGTAAAGATTGTTGTTGTTTTGATGAGGCGATGGGTGGAGAGCGGGCACTTAACATCTGACCGTTATTGCCTCTTCTCGTTCCATCTTGGTCTACCCTGTTCAACCTGATAATTGGTTATAATTGGGGTATTTAGTGTCACTTTATTTTTTTAATTTTGTTTTCAATTTATATAGCTATTGTCTTTTGCAGTTGCTGATTTTAATTTATATTAGTATTTGTCCATTTTATTTTCTCTTTTGTATTGTTTCTTGACAACTATTGTCCTTTACACTTGGTTTTACTTTGTATTAGTATTTGTTCTTTTTTAGTTGTTGTTTTGTTTTAAATTTAATACCTTGTTGTCTTTCCTTGTCCTATGAGTAGTTAGTAGGTTTTTTGTGTGTGTGTTTTTTGTGTGTTTTTGTTACTAACCTTATATGTTTTCCTTTGTTTTATGTATATATCTTTTAAGTATTGATTGGGCATCTCTTGGGGCATCTGTACTTTAAACCTTATCACCTGTCAATTCTATATTGTGATTTCTATAGTAAGTTTTTAATTCTAACCTTTGTTGTTCATACTTTTTACAGTGGATCAGGTAGTGGTCTGTGTCATTCTCTTCCTGACATTCTTGGCAGTGTGGTTCTTCTATCATAAAGTATATTGCACCGAGACGGAGACGCCACAGCTTTTTGTTCGATGGTATCTTTAATTCTTCTCTGACCTGGCACGTCCTTGAAGGTTCTTTCAGCAGTTTGAACGCGTGTCTGCCTTTTCTACTGTTCTTCCATGTTGTCTTCCATTCCTCGTTTATAGTTAGCTTCACTTGGCTCTTGATCTCCGACCTTCCCAGTCCTGCTCTTATATTGTTTTTACTTGTTCTTCCATTCTTGGCGTTCTGATCTGCCATCTCGTTACCAGCAATACCTATATGTGCTGGAACCCACACTAGCCTCACACTACATCCTCTGTTCCCTTGTGATGTATTAATTGCTAGAATTTCTTCCTTTTTGTCTGGCCGGCTACATTTACCTGGTTGTTCTAGTGCATGAAGTGATGATAGTGAGTCTGTAAATATCGTAACAGCTTCTGGTGGGTTATCTTCGATTATTTCTAAACTTTTAAGAATTGATACCATCTCTGCGGTAACAATCGAAGCCCCTTCAGTTACACTGTAGCTCTTTTTTATTCCCCATTGTGGTATTACAACTCCGGCACCTAGTTGCCCACTATCACCCTTAGATCCATCAGTGTAGACGGCCAGACTTTGTTTAGATAGCTGATCTATGAACTTTCTACTTATCATTTTGGCTTCCTTATCTTCTATGTTTTGTTTGATCTGTTCAGTAAGTGAGTAGTCTATGATTGGTGTTTTTAGTTCCCAGGGTGGTATTTTGCTTCTATATTTATTACTATTTTTAATTGTGTTTGATAGTTCTTTGAGCTGCGTTAGATCTTCTATAGTTCTCCACCCTGATGGATATCTATCTTTGTTTAATTAAGGGGACTCCAATGCACTTGGGTGGTTTTCGACAAATGCTTTATGTGCTGGGTAGGTCACTTCTTGTGCTACTTTACTCCAATAATTTAATCTTAGTTATTTCCGTCTTAGACCAAGGGGTGGTATGCCAAGAGCTACTTCTAGCGCTTCTACTGGTATTGATATAAATGCACCTGTAATGGTTCTCATGGCTGCATGTTGAATCCTGTCCAGTTTTGCTTTGTTAGAAGCTGCAGCTGAGTCATAGACTATGCTGGCATAATCCAGTTTCCCCCTGATGAAAGACTTGTAGAACATAAGCATTATTTTATTGCTCCCCCCCCCCCATCCATTTCCTTTTACTATCCTTAGTATATTTAGGGGTCCCCTACAGCTTTCTACTAAATTGTCTATATGTTTATTATAATTTTGGTGTTTATCTAAAGTAATGCCCAGAAATCTTGTTGTTAAGGATGTACATATTTTCTGACCTTTAATGGTTATATTGATTTTGTTATTTTTTCTTAAATTTCCTTTGCTGAATATCATACCTACTGTTTTGTTTACATTAATTTGGAATCCCCATGATTATATTGTGATGGATGCCTTAAATTGTCCAGTGAGAGAGCACATTTTTGTGTGCTGATATTGTGTACTCACTCATTTGGGATTTTCATGAAGGTTATGCATGTCGCTGGCTGTATATTATTGTAACTTTGTGTTCATAGTTTTCTGAATACACTTAACATTCGAATATTACTCGAGTTTGTTATTATAGGTGTTCAAAGATGGACCACTTAGCTTTTATAGCGTTCTCGCCTTAGACGTACGATTTTATATTTAGAGTTTTCTCCTTCCCTCATTCTCTTGTACATTATCTAGAGGATTAAGACACATGTGTGTTTTATTTAAAACATACTGTGACAATGATGATGATGTCGATTTTATAACATTTATTTAATCTGACGTCTGTGAAGTCAGTGTTATCAATAAAACATTATCTAATCAAACAGATTCTAAAAACATGAAAGCTCACTTAACTCAACCTGTGGAAAATAGAAGGTCGACACATCAAATACAGAAACTATGATGATTAGCAGGATTGTCTGGTTCACTTAACATACATGTCAACAATATCAGGCTAAAGCAGGTTCCAGAGTTCAAATATCTAAGAAAGATTTTCTTGCTAAAATTAGAAAACGTTACTGAGAAATTGAAACAAGATATTACAAAAACCAGTGCAGTGGCTTACTAAGTGTTACCACTAATCAAACATCTGAACATCGGTATGGAAACCTAACAACAGCTGATAATTAATATATTGTTACCAACTCTTTGCTATCAGTGGCAAACATGGTCACTCACCCAAGCCCAAGAGAGGAAAACTACATCTTGTGAGATGATATATTTTGACAGGGGCCATTGGTGTTGCCAGGAGAGACCGGGTCAAAGGTGATGACCTCAGAGGAATTGTTGGAGCTGCATCCTCCATCGGGAATATGGAGATACGGAGGATTAAGTGGTTTGGCCACCTCATGACAATAGACCCCAATAAACTATCACTACGCGCTTACAACAGCAGACGATCTGGTTTCAGCTGACCGGGGCACAGATTGATGAACTGCGTCACGGACATCCTACAACGACACGGGCTTGTGGCGGCCAACGTCACACACTTGACTCAAGTACACAAACATCCACTCCTCACTTGGCTCAAGTACACAAACATCCACTCCTCACTTGGCTCAAGTACACAAACATCCACTCCTCACTTGGCTCAAGTACACAAACATCCACTCCTCACTTGGCTCAAGTACACAAACATCCACTCCTCACTTGGCTCAAGTACACAAACATCCACTCCTCACTAGGCTCAAGTACACAAACATCCACTCCTCACTAGGCTCAAGTACACAAACATCCACTCCTCACTTGGCTCAAGTACACAAACATCCACTCCTCACTTGGCTCAAGTACACAAACATCCACTCCTCACTAGGCTCAAGTACACAAACATCCACTCCTCACTTGGCTCAAGTACACAAACTTCCACTCCTCACTAGGTTCAAGTACACAAACATTCACTCCTCACTAGGTTTCACGACAATAGTGACAGGAAAAAAAAGTAAGAGAATTTATTATCTAAACGTTCATTTATGGGTGAACTACATTTTATTGTAGACCGTGTAGAGTCTCAAATCTGTGAAGATACAACAATAAGACGCTTTCTTCTACCCGCATGTCTTAACGTGCCATTAAAGTGGTGTTGTAGAACGTACTAGCAATCTCATAATGTACTACACATTGTTACATAAACTACTGCTGCACAAGCACATGTAATGCAATACTATGGGGTGACCAGATGAATGTAACAATGTCTCGGTGTTGGTTCTGTAGTATGTGAGCATGACAGTACAGGAAGACAGACAAATGTAAGACTAGCCGATTAATCTTGTTTTCTAGTTTTTATAGTGTGTGTCATTTTCTCTTCACGAACACTGCATGGATTGTGGTAGGTAGAGGGCTGTCAGTGTAGAGGATTTAAATGATTAATTTTTTAACAGTGCGTGAGTTATATGGAAGCAAATCATGGACAATAAATAAGCAAATCTACACGGTGAGATAAGAGTTAACACAAATCGCATTGTTTTAAAGAACACTTTCAAAGATCACACGGATATCTGAAGAATGAGATTATAAACAGTTGGAAGGAATAGATGTTGGGCAGGAAAGATTAGCAGAATGGATCTACTTATAGGATCGTACTGAACAAGGTTGATATTATAATGGTGTATCACATTCTGACAGCAAATAGTGCCCTGCCCGTGTTTACTTTAACAAAGGTTGTTCAAATACCCTGTCTCGCTACTTCAGACCGGAAAATATGACGTAACCGTAGACAACCAGCTATCCCCTCTACACCAGGGGTCGGCAAACTTTTAGTAGTGTCGTGCCAAAGTAATGTTGCAAAGTCACTCAGCGTGCCAACCTAAGTCCACCATATTTTTATATACAACAATTATTGAAACAATTTTAAAATGATCTTGTATTAACATGTTTCCGATACATTAAAAAAACTATTCTATTCTTTGTAGATTATTCAATATTTTAATATAAATAGGAACAAATATCAATACAAATATTATGTTTTGCAAAATTTAAGTTCTGAACACATTAGTTTGAAATTTTATAATAAAATTGCCAAATGTATATTTTGTTAAGACAGAAAGTCCAATAGTTTGAAGAACAAAACAATTAAATAAACCAAACATAAAACACGTTATTAAAATTTTGAGGAAAGTGGCAAATGCAACTTTCTTCAAACAGCTGAGGGATGTCTTTTCAGCTGACTATTCCAAGCAGCTTCCTTCAAGAGTTTTTCGCAATTCTACAAATTTTATCGTCCATAACTCTGATGCCTTGAATTCGATGTGTTGCATTTCAAAATTGTCAGCATCCATCCACTCGAAAAGAGATAGGTCAAATGGGATGTTAGTATGATCAATTAAGTTGGGCTTGATGAGGTGAGAAAACATGGGCCCATGAATTTTGAAGTCTTGACCTCGTTTAGCAAACTCTCCATTGAGCGCTTCAACGTACTTCTGAAGCTCATCTCTGTTGACAGTAAATCGATTTGAATGAGCCTTTACGTTTGGAAAGTACTTGTATGTGTTAGTGGTAATATCTCTGCAAAATATGTCTAATTTTGACGCAAATCCTTTCCAGTGCTCAAAAAGATAAAGTACTGTTTGACCCTGCCCTTGTAAACGCAAGTTTAATTCATTCAGATTTGTAGTTATGTCAGCCAGAAACATCAGCTTGCACAGCCAGTCCTCGTCATTCAATTCCGGGAAATGTTCTTTTTCATCAAGAAACACCTTGATTGCTTCTAGACATGATACAAATCTGTTCAAAACATTACCTCGACTAAGCCAACGAACATTGCTGTACAGCGGGAGGTCCGCATATGCGCTCTCAACTTCTTGTAGAAGAGACTTGAATTGCCTGTAGGTCAATGAAGAGCGAGAAACTATGAAGTTAACTATCTTGACAACAGTTTCCATTACAGAGTTCAAGGATAGTGACGAAATCTTCGCACACAAACTCTCCTGGTGTATATTGCAATGGAAGCTCAATACTTGACGTTCAATACGATCCTCAAGAAGTTTAACAAATCCTTTGTTCTTTCCGACAAATGCAGGGGCGGTATCAGTAGTAACACAGAATATTTTATTCATGTTAATGTTCTGATTTTCGAAATAGCTTACAAATGCAGTTATAATGTCCTCTCCCTTGGCTGTACCATCAAAAGGTATCAAGCAGCACAGCTCTTCATAAATACGGTCGTTGTCACAATATCGCGCAACTATATCTAGGCGCGCCACGTCATTCACATCGACACTTTCGCCAAGAGCGACACTAAATACAACAGCTTGTTTTAACCCGGTTGTTTGTTTTACCGTTACATTTTCGGCCATATCAGTTATGCGCCTCTCGA
The DNA here is from genome assembly GCA_024509875.1 of Oreohelix idahoensis. Classification (NCBI taxonomy): domain Eukaryota; kingdom Metazoa; phylum Mollusca; class Gastropoda; order Stylommatophora; family Oreohelicidae; genus Oreohelix; species Oreohelix idahoensis. The sequence continues at coordinate 61,817 of JAMPIV010013533.1, read as the reverse complement.
TTGATCTCGCAGAACCCGGTATTTCTCGAATCCGAGACAGTATTGTTTCTTTCTTTAGTAAATTACTAAACAAAATTTCAGCACTGCTCAAAATAGTTTCCTTGATGTATTTTCCATCTGTGAAATGTTTGCCCTTCGAAGCCACACACTGTGCAATTTTGTAACTACATTCGGTAGCTTTATTTTTGGTTCCAATTACTTGACTAAAAATACTACTTTGTTTTTTGTAGCTTCACTTTTCTCCTCAGAGTTTTTAAACATGGACTGATGTTTGGTTTGATAGTGTCTTTGTACACTTGACGTACGGCACACGACACTTTCATAACATAAAGCACAAACAGCACGATCCTTTTGTTGTATGAATCCATATTCGTTTGTCCAAAAGTCTTGAAACGAGCGTATATCAAGTTTTTGTCTTTTTTGAGTCATTTTAACGGCACCGTATTACTTAATAACAACACCAGCTTTTGTGCTGCGGTCAACGGACTGTACGAGCATGAGTATGCGACAGCCGAGAGAACTGTAGAGGTGGTGCTGGTCGGGAGAGAGGGGAAGGATAAGACGGAAATATAACTTCGTCGAGGTCAGTCATTGTTGCTCCAAACTCACACTGGGAGTCAAAAACTGCGAGCGAAAACGGAATAAATATTCTCGTCCAGGCGCTAGCCAGACACTATTGCGTAATTATGATATTACGTCTCCGCTTCCCGTCAAAATTCGCTTGGGATTCTTTTCAAGAATCTCATCCTGCAAATTACGGTAGCAGATAGACGCCAGACTAGCGAGCGCCGCAAAGTATAACCACTCCCCTTGAAATTCGTTGAAGAATGTTTGTTCTCGGAAACGGTCCATAAAAACGAAGACTTACGTGCAGTATAGTATGATCGGGCCTTTAGTTTGCATCAGATCGCACATTCTTACCTCCAATGTCTAAAAACTTTCGTTTTGAAGGGTTGTAAAAACAGGTAAAAGCTTTAAAAGAATTATATGCTTCTATTTAATTGAAAATTCATTTTTTTTTTAAAAAGATATCATCTACTGTACAGTATTTTAATTCACTCAGCGTGCCATTGAAAATCGTTCCACGTGCCACGCTTGGCACGCGTGCCGTAGTTTGCCGACCCCTGCCCTACACAGACAAAAAGTCAAAAAATTTCAAACCGTGTCAGCGATCACGATAACAACATGACACCTGAGTCGTTGAGTGCAAAATAGGAGATAAGAGGTACGGGTAAAGAGAAAATAATGGGAATGGCACACCAGTTTAATCGTTGATATTTCCCGCGCTCGTGGCTACAGTTGTCATGGCAGATCTGTTTTCATCATCAGACGACAAGTTAGGAAAAGGTATTGTTGTTACTGAAAACGTTCTCAGATGATGCATTTCACTCTGTAATAACTAAATCATCTATTAATTCAAAGTCACGTATAACAAATTTAATAATCAATTATTGCACAACTAGAGAAAATAAATAAGAGTACCACGCCTGACGGAGTATTTTCTTGTTTACTTCTTTCCTATTCTACAATGTTAACTTAGCCAGTATTTTCTTGTTTACTTCTTTCCCATTCTGTAATGTAAACTTATCCAGTATTTTCTTGTTTAGTTCTTTCCTATTCTATAATGTTAACTTAGCCAGTATTGTCACTCGTTGTCATCTTCTATCTGCTCTTCTTGTCGCACTAAGCGTTGTTGCGTTACACGTCTCAAGGTAGTGGAGTGATAATGGTAGCAGAATCAAAACAATAAAATCAACCCGGAAATATTAAAATAAACAAAAATGAATATGCTTTAATATTTTATGGCAATTTATAAATATCTATGAAACGCTGTGCTTTATTAACATTTATCCTGTCAATATTATTTCTGAATATGTCGAACCTTCATGAATAATACTGAACATAAAAGCACGATACACATTGCACGCGTCAATGATATATCTTTATTATTAATACTGAAAACAAAGGTACTGTAGTACAGATAGATTGTGAGTTTTTTTTGTCCCGTCTGAGTAGAGGGGATGGTGATAAGCACGTGAAAAAAAAGGTGTGAGAAATAGATTTCACGGGTGATAGTTTAAGGAACAAAATATGTCTGTGGAATGAGTAAGTTTATCTAGTCCAGCCTATCTATACGACTATAATTTAGTACAAGACAACCTTGCCCCTCCTCATACATATAAATATAAGTTTAACTACACACACAAACAGCTTTGTGACAACAAGACACACAAACGTGAAAAACTACGGTTAAATGGGTATGCGTCTGACCAACACACAAAGTTATGTTTCTTTTGTTGTTTATTATCATTTAAACTTGACAACATCAAATATCTAAAGAAAGATCTAATAAAATCAGAGTTACATACATATGAAAAAAGCAGAATAAATGTGCCCTCCCCCTCTTGAGAAAAAGAACCAAAAAATGTTAATAACCCAAAGGTCGAAGGTTAGCACTATGTTACAGAGTAGACAGTAAAGTAAACAGGTTCCTACTACTGTATATGCTACCCACAAAAGTTAACAAATTTAAGCAAAATCCAATGTTGGTAAATTACCTGTAACAAAGAAAAATATTCACTCTCTCTTTCATACAGTGGCCACTCAATCACTCTTACCTACTCTTGGTGATATCCCTTGGAAATACAATTATCCTGAATATAAAAAATATCAGGTTTAATTCCCAAAGTGGCCCCAGTCCATCCTCTACAAATAAAGACTAGTGAGGTGAAGGCCGAACCTGGTATGGGTTTTTCCTGGATGCAAAAATGTCCCCGCCAATAGTTGATGTAGAAAACGTGATCTTGGGTTCATAGTTAAAAGAGGAAAATACTTTCAATATTTCGAAACATCTGGTTGCTAAAATGTTACAATTGATAAATGATGATAATCCTATCGGCTGGCTCTATGGTAGAGTGCCGATTCTGAAACAGCGTAATATCTGGATGCTACGCTTGAATACGACTGTCAGAAGTCGGGATATAATGTTATTTCTTTCACCACCCCAGTAGGCTGATAATATTGAAAAAAAATATTTCTGGGTTTGGAAAGTCCAGTTAAATTTTACCCGTTAAAATGTTTCTCATGTATCGTTGGCAAATATTTGCTCACCAATGAAATTGGTGACGCACAAGCCAAAAAAAGGCAACATAACCAATCAGTAACAAGAAAAGACCCAAAGACCGCTGGACCCTCTTGATCAGGTCTGCAGAAATATATAAGAAACATTTATGGAAAAATGCTACTATTCTATATATATATATATATATATATATATATATATATATATATATATATATATATATATATATATATATATATATATATATATATATATATATATATACTGAACATAAAAGTACGATACACATTGTATAAGACAATGATATACCTCTAGAAGTAATACTGAACATAAAAGTATGATACACATTGTACAAGACAGTGATATACCTTTAGAATTAATACTGAACATAAAAGAACGATACACGTTTTACTAGACAATGACTGAGCCTTGCGCGTGAGGCTGGTAACATCGTCAGGTACCCATTGAGCCACACTACTCTTCCTTGACGAAGAGTTATAGACCGTGTCACCATCACGAGGCTGTGATAAACTTTCATTCGTCTGTGGATGAGTTGAATTATTAAAATTATTTCCTTTGATTGACTAATCCACGTTTTGTTGAAGTTAATTTTTTTTTTTAAATTAATGAAGAAAAATATCCCGCTCAAACTTTGGTGGGTTATAATTAGGATATATATTGTTTTCAATTCCAAATAATATGAACAACTGCCGATATGAGAAAGTGGCATCAAATTTGTCAAATCACTGTAAATAGGGACAATTACAATTATGTATATACGTTAAATAAATAAAATAACAAAAATTAATAAAATTTAAAAAAATAAATAAAAAAATTTTTTAAATAAAAAATAAATAAATAAAAATAAAAAAAACCCAACAAAATCAAGAAGACACTCTGAACAAGAATAATATTAAAGTGAAGGGGTGTAAACGCCTGGTAGTTCCAGTTATATAACTGACTTTAACAGATATTTAATTGACTTTCATCTGTTAAAAGTCATAAGCATTGTAATAACAGCATCAGACCTTCACATTCCCAGCCACTATATATTAACATTTGTTCGTGTTAAATATTGTTTGAATATATTATGCAGCTCCCTAGGTCTGTCTATTTTTAACACCTCTTCTATATTTGTTGGTAAGTTTGATGCTTGCAAATAATCTAATATTGGTATTCTCATTTGTTCATTCCTCTTACATTTTAACAAGAAATGTTCTATATAATTGTCTTGAAGACATCGTGCACAGTAAGGTTCTTCTATTCTGAAATAGCTTTTTCCCAGCTGTAGTCTGAGAAGTTTCTTATTACTGGGAATTTTCAATTCCCTAAATATCTGGCATTTTCTTGTTGCAGCCTTGAACGTCTTATATGCATGTCTTCCTTTCAGATTTATATCCCGCTCTGATTTCCATTCATCTGTTATTAAATCTTTAATTAAGCTCTTAATCTCTGATTTACTCGTCCCTACATTTATTAGATTTTTATCAGATCTTCCTTTCTTTTACTCTTTATCTGCCTTTTCATTTCTTTCTATGCCAACACGTGAAGGCATCCAAGCAATTAAGACTGAACATCCTGGAATATAAGTATGTAGTAGCCAGAAATATCTCCTCTGCTATATCGGGTCGTTTAACATTCTCGTAAGTTTCTAAGTGCTTTAATTGTTGAAAGAGAGTCAGTTAAAACTGTTAGTTTTTTTGGGAGGGTTATTAGAGAATATTTCTAGTGCTTTTAGTATTGCCAACATCTCTGCAGTGAAAATGGATGTATTTTCCGTGATGCTATATTTTTTGCCATTTTCCATATTGGAATGTGCATTCATATCCCTAATTTGCGATCCTCTTCCTTGGATCCATCTGTGTACACAATAATGCTGTCTTTTGATATTTGTTGCAGATATTTATTTGCAGTGTTTTTACTATTTTCTATATTATTTGTTTTCTTAAGTATTTCTGCTAGGTGTTAGTCCGTGTCTGGTTTCTTGATCTCCCAGGGTGAAATCACTGGCTTGTATTCACAACTGTTATTAATTGATGTAGTGTTGCGTACATATTTTTTATATGTCGCACAGATTACAGTTGATACGATTACAAATGAAAATGTAACTATCTGTTTGATAAAAGGATATTTATTTATGAACTTACAACTTTTAAGAAAGGGGAATAACTCAGAATAGTAAATGTGTATTTTATTCTTTGAGTGATCGGTTCCTGTTTTGTTTCCGTGGATTGAACAAGCGGAGGAATCTAGATTTTCTATTATAGCTGGAAACAGATTGTTCTCGCTTAAGGTTTTGCAGGAATATTGAAAGTCCGAATCTAGGTTTACTGTTTGTCTGTTTGAGACGATTCGGTCTTATATCATGTTATCTTTGTGTGTCTGGGCTGGATTATTTGTTCTTACACTCTGAGCGGATGAAGATAGGAGAGTGGGTTCTTCGGTTATGGAGTCTGGCGGGACGCCAATGTCGGGCGGTCCAAAGTTTTGTGATCTCAAGTTATCATGGGGAAGAAGATTGTGTCTTCTAGGACTGTTTTAGTCTATGTGTTCCCCAGTATTATTTCTATTACGCCAGAAAAGTGTTTTTGTGCTTGCTATTGATTCTTGGCCAAGGTAAACGTACTTTTACTGACTTCGTTCCTAGGCTTACGATGGGTTATGTTTAGGCCTACATGAATCTACTTATGTTCAGATGTCAGAACGACATATCGTTTAGCAGCACTAAGAATGTTTCTACACAGCAATTATGAGGACAGATAATGCTGATATTGGTGGAAACTTTGATATCCTTATGAAGTGAATCTTTCTAGAAGTTTTGTCATCTCACCGTTGTGTGAGCGATGTTAAGGACCAAGGAAGCCATCTTGGAATCCGAATTATTGTCAATCATTCATCAGAGAACAGGGTTGTCCCTTACTACCCGATAATGATCCAGAGATCACAGTTATGAAAGAAAGATCTATTATGGGAGATTTAGCATTTACTCCGAAGATATGTGCTGAATGCTATTTGAAAGAATCTACGCTAGAGTACAAGCTACACTCATGCTAAGAGAGATTCTGTACAAGAGTCACTATATCCATTACAAGAGACTGTAGTAAGAGAGATATTTTTACAGTGGTGTGCCAGCTTCCTGGGTCAACCTGCACAGTGGACATAATTGAGAAGTCAGCTACTGAGACCAGACCATTCCTTGGGGCCTGTTACGACACACATAAACACCAGCAATACAACTTTACAGTCGATGTCAGCGCGACCTGTCATATCGAGGTATACAGTAACTAGGTCCGCGTTTGTTGACATTTTTTGTTGATGGGCATTTGCCATAGAACAGACAGCGTTACACAGCAAGTTTGTTTGGAAAAGACAGCATTACACATTATAAATATTTATGCTATATGTACATTTATGTTTACATGTTTATATGTGATATTTGTTTGTATTTTGCGGGTTGTTGTTTCGGTTGGGCGGAGTTCCCTTAGATCATACCACATGATAGAGGTCGTCTATTGTGAGCGTTTTCTATAGGGTGAGCAAATTTCCGATACTGGAATTTGCAAAGCGACTGCTGTTGCTATTTTTTTTTTTGGTTAGTTGTGACGATATGGTCAATGTTGTTTTCGGAAGTTTCTTCACATTCTTTAGTTTTGTTTTGATTTGTTTGTAATTTGTTGGTCTACCCTTTGCTATCTTTCAGTTTCATACAACATTTATATTTATATACTGTGGCGTTATTTGTATTTGTTATCCTCTTGCGGTTTATTTTTTATTATTTTTTCCATTTGATTTATTTTATTTCCGCAAATGTTTTCATGTTGTCTTGTATAATTGTTTTTTATGTTCTTGATCGACATACACTATTTAAAATATAGTTGATCATATGGATTTATGTGAAAGAATCAACTGATGATTAATGTTGATTAGATAAGACACTATTTCTTGTGCATTGCACTTATGTTATAGAGTGTTGCAGCAATTTATAGTTGTTATTTTTCAAAGAAATATACAAGACCTTGATAAGGCTTGTCTCACACAGACATTGTGATTGTGTGCTGATTAATACAGTGATTAAGAACTTTTTGCTATATTACCTTGAAATATATTTTATTATTATTGTTTCAAGTGAGTAGTAACATTGTCAGACATCATGTCTAGATTAGAATACTTTATTGCACAAGGGAGATCCCTTGATAAGACTGGTACAGACTTAGAACAATGGGCAGTTGCTCAATATGACAAAGCATTAGCCGCTGAAGAGAGAAAAGCTGCTGCAGAAGAGAGAAAAGCTCTGGCTGAAGAGAAAAGATTAGAAAGAGAATTTGAACAAAAGAAATTGCAGATACAGACTGAGGAAAAAAGATTCCAGATGGAAATGGAAAAAGAAAAAAGAAAAGATGAAGCTGCTGCGGCTGCTGAAGAGAAAAAAGCAATGAGAGAACATGAACACCAAAAAGAACTTTTAGCATTTGAGTTAGAAAAGTTAAAATTAACAAACATAAGTAATGTTAATCAAGCATCTGGTGGTAATGGTAAACCCTTTACTTACAAGGTCAAGGTACCAGCGTTCAATCCTTCCAGTGATGACATAACATTCTGGTTAAATAGATTTGAACGCTCTTGTCGAGCCCATAATGTGGACAAATCACAATATGCTAACCAGTTGTCAGAAAATTTGAAAGGTGATTCTCTGACTACTTTAAGTTTGGTTGAAGAGGCTGACAAGGATAATTATGATGTTATTAGGGCAGCCTTATTAAAGAAGTACCAGTTGTCTAAAGAAGGTTACCGGAATTTGTTTAAGACAATGGTTCCTGAGGTAGGTGTAGAATTCTCAGAATTCATTGCAAGGACACGTCTTACATTTGATCGTTGGATTGAGTTGTCCAAAACAGAAAAGACATATGAAGCCCTTATGGACTTGATACTCAGAGATAAGATTATGTCAAGTATAAATAAACCATTCCTTGAATTCTTACATGAGCGTAAACCCAGGACACTAAAAGAAATGGAACAGTATTGTACCCAATACGTCACTGCGCATCCAGACGTAGCTATTAGCAATACTAAGGTTAGGGAAGGTATGCCAGTTGCTTCAGCAACACCATACAACCCTAATCACTCACGCAGATTCCAAGAACCTCAAAATAGGTTTAATAAAAAAGGTAGCCATAACGGTTATCAGAACTAAGGTAACCAATCATTTCAGGGTTCTTCTTCGCATACCTGGAGACGAGCCGACAGCCCTCGATTCAGAGGTGGTCATAATTATAGAAACTTTCGCAAAGGAAGTCATTATAGAAATTATCCAAAATTTCCCTCATGGAGACAACAAGATCATAATTACAGAGATACTCATTATAATGAATATGATAATAGTAACCAAAGGAACTATGACTCAAACCCAAGTAGGGGTTATAACAGTGGAAACAAGGATAATTACAGAGGCAATAATAACAGAGGTAGAGCACAATACAAAAAACATAAATCTCATTACCAGGCGAACTCTGCTCAGCAAGAGTCCCACGAAGCCTATAAACAAAATAAAGATAATGATGACTCTAATAATATGGCATGTGGAGCCGCGCTAGCGTAGTGGTTACAACACCGCTCTGGCGACCGGGTGATTCAGGATCAAACCCGGGCGACGGCATTTGAGGATTTTTCGTCGACCGGGAATAGGACTGGATTAACTCGAGACCTGGCGAGGACATTTGAAGGAGTGTTGTCGACCAGGGATTGGCGGCTCCTGAGCCGACCCAGCTGCAATGGGTACCTCCGAAATCGGAGAGTATTTGCCTGAATGGCGAGGGACACCTGTCTCTGTACAAGTAAAAAGGGATACTCACGTAAAATCAATGTCAGGTTAGACATAGTAATAACCTGAGATTTCGCCTCGAGTGTTAGCGGGCGTACGCAAAAAAAAAAAAAAAAAAAAAAAAAAAAAAATGGCATGTGCCGCTTTTGATTTTGGGAGAGCATCTCAGTGCCCCCAATGCAAAACATTATTTGAGCCAACCACAGTGTCTACTTTAAGCTGTGGCCATCCTCTTCCCGCTCTTCCTGCGTCAATCGCGCATGATGGAAGAGGTTCTCTAGTCTTACACAAAGGTTTAGTAAATGACAATCCAGTCTCAGTACTTTTTGATTCTGGATGCACAACAATTGGTGTTAGGCAGTCACTCATAGATCCTTCTCATTCTACAGGCAAAGTAGTCAAATGCGTAACATTTGGCGGCACCATAGAGAAATACTCTACCGCTATCATTAGGATTGCTACTCCTTTCTTCACAGGAGATGTACACGCATGTCTTTTGCCGAATCCGATCGCTGATCTTATCATCGGTCGCATTCACGGAGTAAAAGAATGCACTTCGCAACAAATTTCCGTTTGGGAAAAGCAAAATATGCAAACTGCTAATGTTGTAGTCACTAGAGCTCAAGCTCTCAATATGCCTGAAACTTCATCTACTGAAGATATTGAAGTGCATAACCAAGATGATCCCTTGGTAATTTCTCGTGACTCGTTTATAAAACAACAAGAAGAGGATCCGACTCTTAAGAATTTCTTCACTCTTGTAACGAAAGGTGATCCGAAAAGAGATACCAAGCGTAAATCTTGGATTACAAGGAAGAATGGTGTACTTGTACGTATGGTGCAAGACTCCACTAATTCAAGTCATTCTCAGATTCTTGTACCCAAGAAGTTGAGAGTTAAAATTTTACAACATGCACACGACTCTCAGTGTGCTGGACACATGGGTTTTTCCCGTACAAAGTCAAGAGTTCTTGCGGCTTTCTTTTGGCCTTTCGTGAATAAGGACATACGGATCTATTGTCGATCTTGTAAAGTATGTCAAGAAGTCAAATCCAAAGGTCCTCGTCATGCTGCGCCCATTCAGGCTGCAGACATTCCTATTCGGCCATTTCAGAAAATGGCGATAGACATCATTGGTCCATTTAAGATCAAATCTGCTAGAGGACATCAATTTATCTTAACGTGTGTGGACATGTGCACACGTTGGCCAGAGGCTATCTGTCTGAAGAGCATTACTACTGCTGACATTGCAGATGCTCTTTGGCTATATTTTCTCGCCTGGGATTCCCCGGAGAAATATTATCAGATCATGGCACCCAACTAATATCGGATACCATGTCTCAAGTAATGTCTACTCTACAGATAGAGAGATCTTTGAGTAGCATCTATCATCCTATGTCCAATGGGATGGTAGAACGGCTAAATAGAACACTTAAGAACTTATTAGGAAAGATAACTGAGGATCATCCTCAAGATTGGGACAGGGTTCTACCCGCGGCCCTCTTCGCTTACAGGGAGGTCCCAATGAACATACAGGATTTTCTCCTTTTGAACTTGTCTTTGGTGCGCGACCGCGCGGCCCTATGTCTTTGCTTCATGATCTCATAACAGCGGACAATATTGACGATGACACAAAATCCTCTTACGAATATGTCATCACGCTGAGAGAAAAAATTATCGAAGCATGCAAATTAGCAACGTCCTCTTCTGAATTTGCTAAACAGAAGGCAAGGCAATTTGCTAATAAGAAAAGAACTTTACGACAACTTTGTCCTGGTGACAAAGCATTTGTTTTGCTACCTTGTAGGGAAAATAGACTCCTTATTTCTTGGAAAGGTCCGTACGATATAATATCGAAAATTTCAGATGTTGACTATATTGTCGATATTAACGGGAAGCATAAAACCTTCCACATCAATATGCTTACGGAATTCCATGAACGTCCTGACTATTTACAGCCTATTTTCCAGGCAACGGACGATTCTCCAGTTCAACATGGTCAATACTCATCACTGTCCGTTATACAGGATGAGGAAACAAGTTTTTCGGATGTTAATCTTCCGCTTCCAATGATCCCACTTCACTCTAGTGAATCATGGAAAGACGTTACTGTTTCTCCTGATTTGTCTCTAGGAGAACAGCGACAGGTTTCGGCTATGTTACAAACATTTCAGGATGTCCTCACTGACATCCCTGGGCAAACTCATGTCATTGAGCATGACATTATTCTAACTGAACATACTCCTATTAGGGTTAGACCTTACCCTATCCCTATACATTTTCAAGCACAGGTTGAAAAGGAGTTAGATGAAATGATAGATTTACAAATAATCGAACCATCCACTTCTGCTTATTCTTCGCCGATGGTTATTGTTCGAAAAAAAGACAATAACATACGTCTTTGCGTTGACTATCGCAAATTGAATCAAGTGACAAAGTTTGATGCTGAACCTATGCCTTTACTAGAAGAGCTACTTACTCGACTTTCTAAATCTCATTTTTTCACTAAACTTGATTTGTCTAAAGGATATTGGCAAGTTCCATTATCCGAACGCGCCAAACCTCTTACCGCTTTTTCTACTCCTAGAGGCCTTTTCCAATGGAATTTTATGCCTTTCGGCCTTATGAACGCACCAGCTACATTCGTACGCATGATGCGTCGAATCCTATCGTATCGGTCAGATGTCATTGCTTATCTAGACGACATCTGTCTTTTTAGCGATACTTGGGAAGATCACTATTCAGGGTTAGTTGAATTGTTATCAACTCTACGCGAGCATAACCTGACAGCAAAACCATCGAAAGCTTGCATTGGTTTTAGCGAAATTGCTTTCCTAGGCCATCGAGTAGGTCATGGTTTCCTGAAGACAGAGGACCATAATATCACTAAAATACTTAACATCTCTATCCCTAAGACTAAAAAGCAAGTGCGAAGTCTTTTAGGTCTCATACAATTTTATGGACGATTCATTCCGAATCTGTCCTCTATCATGGCACCTCTTTCGACACTACTAAAGAAAGGGTCGCCTAATATGGTTCACTGGTCTCAGGAATGCCAATTATCACTAGATAAGATCAAAACTATGTTTTTTAACACCACCTATTTTAGTGTTACCTACTACAGATAAGACATTTGTTCTTCGTAGTGACGCTTCATCCACTGGGATTGGAGCGGCACTAATGCAAGAGTACTCTGGAACTCTGCATCCTGTAATGTACATATCCAGAAAACTTAATGCTGCAGAAAGGAATTACTCGGTTTTAGACCGGGAATTATTGGCGATGGTTTGGTCAATTCTCAAACTTCAAAGATTCCTTCTTGGTGCACATTTCATAGTGGAAACTGACCAGAAAGCTCTTACTGCTATCCAAAGTAAAAACTTGAAGAGCTCGAGATCAACTCGATACGCGATCGCTCTTCAACCTTTTCATTTTTCGGTACGAGCTATCCGTGGTTCAGAAAATGTGATGGCGGACATTCTGTCGAGATGCCCACATGATGCCACTTAACTGTTAAATATTGGACTTTCCTAACATGTATAACTTTACATCAGTTATTCTTTTTCTTCTATATCAAAATGTGTACACATTTGTAATATATGATTTGGTGATTGTATAAATACTTAGCGGTTCACTTATTTTGATTCACTGCTAATTCTTTGATGATGTTTCTTTTGCCAATCGTGAACTTATGATACCTAATATGAAATGATTATTGAAATTATTGTATACATTGTGTCATTGCCAATATGGTAGTAGGCATTGGTGGCAACTCCCTGGAAATGTTTACACTTAGAGAAATACTTTCTCTAAGTTGTTGAGAATATATATTCTCATTCTTTGCCTTAATCTGGCTTTATAAATTCTTGATACTTCTCATCTGCGCATCATATGTGCGTTGGGGGGCCTATTTTATGTGGCTCTCAGAGAGAGAAAAAAAAAATTTCATTTTTTTTTCCCGGGGGTTGCGGTAGTCTGTTGCGTACATATTTTTTTATATGTCGCACAGATTACAGTTGATACGATTACAAATGAAAATGTAACTATCTGTTTGATAAAAGGATATTTATTTATGAACTTACAACTTTTAAGAAAGGGGAATAACTCAGAATAGTAAATGTGTATTTTATTCTTTGAGTGATCGGTTCCTGTTTTGTTTCCGTGGATTGAACAAGCGGAGGAATCTAGATTTTATATATATAGCTGGAAACAGATTGTTCTCGCTTAAGGTTTTGCAGGAATATTGAAAGTCCGAATCTAGGTTTACTGTTTGTCTGTTTGAGACGATTCGGTCTTATATCATGTTATCTTTGTGTGTCTGGGCTGGATTATTTGTTCTTACACTCTGAGCGGATGAAGATAGGAGAGTGTGTTCTTCGGTTATGGAGTCTGGCGGGACGCCAATGTCGGGCGGTCCAAAGTTTTGTGATCTCAAGTTATCATGGGGAAGAAGATTGTGTCTTCTAGGACTGTTTTAGTCTATGTGTTCCCCAGTATTGTTTCTATTACGCCAGAAAAGTGTTTTTGTGCTTGCTATTGATTCTTGGCCAAGGTAAACGTACTTTTACTGACTTCGTTCCTAGGCTTACGATGGGTTATGTTTAGGCCTACATGAATCTACTTATGTTCAGATGTCAGAACGACATATCGTTTAGCAGCACTAAGAATGTTTCTACACAGCAATTATGAGGACAGATAATGCTGATATTGGTGGAAACTTTGATATCCTTATGAAGTGAATCTTTCTAGAAGTTTTGTCATCTCACCGTTGTGTGAGCGATGTTAAGGACCAAGGAAGCCATCTTGGAATCCGAATTATTGTCAATCATTCATCAGAGAACAGGGTTGTCCCTTACTACCCGATAATGATCCAGAGATCACAGTTATGAAAGAAAGATCTATTATGGGAGATTTAGCATTTACTCCGAAGATATGTGCTGAATGCTATTTGAAAGAATCTACGCTAGAGTACAAGCTACACTCATGCTAAGAGAGATTCTGTACAAGAGTCACTATGAACATTATGTATAAACTGACGTGATCTGTCAGTACAACCTGATATATATATATATATAGATGTGGATTAACTATAGAACTCTGAATGCTTGTCTACAAATGTTCCAGTATGAGGTTATCCAGCATGTATGCTAACTTAAGATGATACACCATTGATCAACACCATGCTGTTTATGTCGTCATGTGTTCCTGTAACCATACACGTACTGTTCCAGTGTGCGTCTCATTAAATATTATAAAAAGAACACAGTAGTTCCAGTAATCCTTGACTTCTACATGTGAGAGTATGAATATATTGTTACCAAGTTGTCAACTCTTCAGAACCATTCTACCATTCGCGTACAATGTACTCTCACTTCAATGTTTACACTACCCTGTGTAGGTCGAGTTGACCTGTGTCTGTCTTCACGGTGACAGCACCTCTTTGAATACAACAGTACTACCAGCCATCATACTTTACAGTGAGGTTCTATACACCACACTCGATTCTTTACAGTGGAGTCGCAAACAACAGAACTTTACAGTGGTGTACTACAGTTGTAGTAAGAAATAACATCTTTACACTGGTGGCCGTATAACTTCTTTACATGTAGTTAATGTACCCAGATGGACAATTTCCTCCATACACTTCCATCCTGTAGGGTATCTAGTGGTATTCATTGGACTGACCTGAGTTGTTAGTTGGCATCTGGTAAAAGCTGTATGTGCTGGGTGAGACTTATCTAACATAACTCTGTTCATGTAATTTAGTATTAACTCCTTTCTCCGTAATTCTAAGGGTATGATTCCTAAAGCCACCTCTATAGCTCCCATTGATGTTGATCTGATTGCACCTGCTATTGTACATAAAGCCTGATGCTGAATTCTGTCTAATTTAATCTTGTTACTGTGTGCAACAGAGTCATATATTATACTTCCATAATCTATTTTTCCTCTAATAAAAGATTTATAAAAAGTGAGCATTGTCTTATTGCTTCCACCCCATCCATTACCTTTCAAATATCTTAATAAGTTAGTCAATCCTCTGCAAGACTCCACTAGTTTATCTATGTGTTTATTCCAGTTCAGCTGTTGGTCCAATATCATTCCTAGATATCGAGTGGTTTGCACTGTATTAATGTTTTGCCATTGGATATTTATGTCTGTAATTTTATTTTTAACAACCATACCTTTACTGAAGATCATTCCCAATGTTTTATTTGTATTCAGCTGAAAACCCCATTTTGTCATCCATTTACATACTTTATTTATTTGCTTCTGTAGATCCTTATATAATTTTGGCAGATCTTTCCCAGTCCTCCATATAGCAACATCATCTGCAAACTGTGACAATTTATTTGTTATATCATTAAATTCTTCACCTAAATCATTTACCATTATTGTAAAAATTGAAGGAGACATTACTGATCCTTGGGGTATTCCATTTTGTTGTTCATACAGTTCTGATCTATCATTGTTTACCTGAACAGTGAAATATCTATCTTGCAGAAAATTCTCTAAATAATTATATATTTTACCGGTTACTCGTATCTTCATCATTTTAAAGAGAGCACCCTCTCTCCAGCATTCATCATAAGCCCTAGCTATAACTAACAATACTACCACAGTCTTTTCTTTCTTTTAAAATCCTGATTTTATTTCATGTTGAAATTTAATTATCTGATCCATGGTGCATCTGTTCTTCCTAAATCCTGACTGAGTTTGACTATATAAATTATTCTTTTCCAAATAAAACTTTAATCTTTTATTTACTATGGTTTCTAATATTTTACCTAGATGGGAAGTTAAAGAAATTGGTCTGTATGAACTGGCATCATGGGCATCTTTTTTCTGGTTTTAGTATTGGAATAATTACTGCTGTTTTCATTGTTTTGGGAATTTTTCCTGTATTCCAAATTTTTTTAAAAAGGGATGTTATAATTTCTATGGTACTTTTTGATATGTGTTTCAAGATTTCTTAGCTCAAGATGTCATGCCCTGCTGATGTATTTGTTTTGTCCTTTTATTGTATTTTCAACTTCTTCCATTGTAATATCTGCATTTAAATATGATGAATTTTCAGTATTACAAGGTACTTCTTTACTGAGTTTTTTAAGAAGTGTTGCTCTTCTGTTGACTTCAGCCTGTCCTAGATTTTCCTTAGAACTAACTCTATGGTAGTAACTGGCCAGCACCTCTGCTTTCTGCCAGTCAGTCTCTGCCCTTTCAGGTCTTTTTATATTAGGTATTATCATATACTTACAATCTATGGTTTTCCAACAAAATATGTGAATATAGTCAAAGCGCTATATGACAATGCAAGATGTTGTGTTAGAACAAATAAAGGGAATACAGAATGGTTTACAGTAGAAACAGGGGTGAAACAAGGCTGTATTATGTCACCACTACTTTTTGGAATAGCTATTGATTGGGTTATGAGAAACTATACCCACAATGAACAATTAGGTATAAAATGGACAAATGGAAAATTCCTGGTGGACCTGGATTTCGCAGATGATTTAGCATTCTTAAGTTCAACACCCAGACAATCCCAAGAAGCAGTAAATAATTTGTGTCATCTCTCGGTTAAAATAGGTCTCCAAATAAATGCCTCTAAAACTAAAGCTATGAACTTTTCTAACGAGACCTTTGATATCATCTTGAATGGGGAAAAACTACAGAAAGTTGAAAGTTTCAATTATTTGGGCAGTAAAATGACTCAGGATGGTGACACAACAAGAGAAATCCATACTAGAATTGCTTTGGCAGCTAGTGCCTTCAATAGATTATCTAACATTTGGAAATTACGATCATTGAATATACATACCAAGCTTCGTCTGTTTAATTCAAATGTTATCTCAGTGTTAACATACGGCTGTGAGAATTGGAAAATAACAAAATCATTGGAGAACAAGCTGAATACATTCGAGAACAAATGTCTTAGAAAACTCATGAACATCAGTTGGAAAGAATTCAAGACTAATCGACAAATAAGAGAAGACTCTAGGCAGAAATATGTCTCCGACTATATAAGGAAAAGACGATGGTCATATATCGGTCATGTCCTACGAATGCAAAACAACAGAATACCACTACAGGCGCTCACTTGGGTTCCTGAGGGTAAGAGGAAAAAAGGAAGACCAAAAGAAACACTCAGAAGAACAATAATAAGAGAAGGAAGAACGTTGGGCCTAAATAGTGTGCAAGAGTTAAGAGGAGTGGCGTCACAACGAAAAAACTGGAGAGCACTGGTTTCTGCCTTATGCGCCGTGTTTGGTGCTTAAAGAATTTATTATTATTATTATCATATGTTTAGTTCTGCCTTTAATGGCTTTTAACTTATTCCACACATCTGTTGTAGAGTTAGTTGTGGGGTTCAGTGTTTGGCAGACATTTCTCCAATGATTTTCTTTTGCCTTAAGTATTATTCTGTTTGAATCATTTCTTATGGTCTTATAAACATCTAAATTATCTTCAGATCTATGCTTTCTATATTTTTGTAGAGCTTGTTTTCTTAGTTTTTGAATTTCTGTACATCTAACTGTCCACCGTGGTACTGGGTTTTTGTTCCAATGTTCATTCTTTTTTGTTTCCTTAATGCGGTGAGGGATTATGTGTCCTGGCATATATGTATTTGGTATATATTAACAGCTATTAGCAATATTCTTTTTGTGAGATTATCTGCAAATACATCTACATTTTCATTTTCTATATTATTCATTTTTATCTCTTCCATTTCTACCTGAAAAGCTACCCAATTAGCTTTATTATAGTAAAATTTAGGTTTTTCTACCAGTTTGTTAGGTTTGTAATTATCTTTTAGTGTTATTTCAATGGATAAATGATCTGAATTTGTTTCCCCAATAACTTCCCATTTTGCATTAGCAAGATTTTGTGTTATAATGCTTGTATCAATAGCTGTGTCTTGCTGATTTGCACGAGAGTAAATTCTTGTTACTGATCCATCATTCAGTATCATTAGTTCATTGTTTTCAATGAAGTCCAACAGTAGTTTTCCTGATTTGTCTATTACATTGCCTCACCAAGCAGTATGATGAGCATTGAAGTTTCCCACTATGATAGTTCTGTTGTTTGTTCTTTTATTCACGCCTGACATATCTCTTTCGTTTATGTTTCCACTTGAACAGTAAAGGTTAACTATTTTTCTTTCTAACTCAGTAGATACTATTATAGTTATTCCTTCAAAATTTTCTGTTCCAAATGATTCCAAGTCAGTTATTATATATGTTTATTAACTAGAAATGCCACACCTTCTCCTCTTTTGAGTTTTTGTCCTATCATTTCGGAAGACTTTATATTCAGGGATTGTAACACGTTGACTCGGATTAAGATTAGTCTCTTGAATGGCAAATATTACTTTAGATTGTTTAAACATGCCTATTAATGCTGGTATATATTTTTGGGCACTTCTGCAATTCCACTGTATAATTTTAACGTTCCGTACTTCCATTATTTAATTTTTAAGTTTATTAAAAATAGTGTTGTACTCTTTTACTCTGAGAAGTGTATAATATATTTATTTATTTATTAACAACAAAGTCTCCTAGATTTTCGGTTTCTCTGTTTAAGTGAGTTTGTAGTTCACTTTGAAGATTCAGCATAAAGGCGTTCACAATTTTTGATATAGAATGAATAAGTTTTTGACAATCTGTCCTTTTTTCCTTCCATATTTCTTCTTGTTGGTCTTTATCTGTTCGTTTTTGCTCACTCCTTATGAGTTGCCTTTCTGACTCAATCCTTTTCAGTAAATCTTCATTCTCTTCTTTGAGTTCTGCTAATTTAGCCACATATTTAGCTACTTCACGCTGTATTTTTCTCATGGTTTTCAAGATTTCTTCCGCCTGTTTCACTGTATCTTCTGTTATCGATGATTTAATTATTTCACTTTCTTCTGGTAGATTGCTATCTTGTGTCAGTATTTTGTTGGACTTTATTTTTCTTTTGGGTTATTTCAGCATTTCTGGTTCTGACTGTGATTTCTCTTGGTGATGGAGTTGTAGATGTAGCGACTGATGATTGATGTTGTTGTAGTGCTACTTTAAATGGTGTGTTAGTACTGACTGATTTTAATTAGAGCTAGTTTTGTTTGTTGGTAATGTGGACATCCTAGGAAACGTGCACTGTGGTTTCCTAGACAATTTGCACAATTTCTGTTTATATTTCTTGTTCTGTAATCTTTGTCATCTTCTACTAATTTGCAGTGATCATAGGTGTGGTCCCTTGCACAATATCGGCATTTACTTCTACATGTTCTTTTGGTGTGGCCAAATTTCTGGCAGTTTGAGCATTGAATGACTGGTAGTATGTAAGCGTCTGTTTTGATTTTAGTACTGCAACTGAAGAAATGTGATGGGATATTTCGTCCTTCTAATGTAACTATTATTACAGTTGAAGTTCCTAATTGTTGTGATATCCTTTCCAGTTTAAGAATCCTATATTTTGGATTTTCTGTTTGTAGTCTAGTTCTTATTTCTTCCTCTGGAACTGTTACATGTATTCCTTTAATTATACATTTCCTGGTTTCTTTGACTAATTCAAGCCTAGCTTTAATGCTGTGTGCCAATTCTACTTGAACAGGACTTACTTCAATTTGTTTTATTATAGTTTTTAACTTTTCAGTCATGTTCATTGTGAGTATTATGCCATAATTTGTTCTTGTTATGTGTGTTATTGACCCTTTATCTATAACTGTTTCTAGTACATTGATGATCTTACTGTCTGGTAATGCTCTAATACTTACCACTTTGCCACTGATTTGAAAAATCCTTAACCTTGAGAGGTTTTGTTCAACTTTATGAGTAGGCCTATTGATTTTGTTGGTTTTTCAAATAATTATCAACACCATTATTCTTTGAATCAATGTTCAGATTATTGGTTTTCACTATAATTTTACTCTGACATCTTCCTTTTTTCTTAATTGATTCCTTTGAAGCTTGTATCTTGTTTCCTTCCTTTTCTCTATTTCTATTCCTGATTTCCCCTTGATCATCATTATGTGAGTCAGCTTGTACGATTTCAGCCCATGATTTTCTGGATATGCTACCCGTTTTCAATCTTGTAAGAGCCGGCATGTCTTTTAGAATAATTCTCCTTATTTAACTTTGAATATAAAGTATAATATTTAGTAGTTTTGTAAGTAACGAAAATTTCAAATTCAAAAATGGCGCCTTTGACTTTCAAAACATGGAAAGTCGCGGATGCAAAGGTAATTATAAAATTAAAACTAAGTCTTAACCATCTTAATTATGCAATATTCTTATGAGCGAAAAAAATAATAATAATTCTTGAAGAATTTAAACAAACAAATTAACTTCCCTGTAGTAAGTTTATGCACGATAGAAATAGAATTACAAGATAAAAACAATGGAACCGCCATCTTAGATCACCGGAACTTCTTGAATCTTGAAGTTATTTGTTGAGTAAAGTCTCTAGATGGTGGAGTACCTTGTCCAGTGTCCAAAACTCTTTGGTCACGTCCATTCGACATGCCTGGTACGATACTGTATTCTTTACTCCCCTCTCTAGACCCGGATAGACACGAGGGAGGTCAATCATATATCGTCATCATCATCATTTTCTTTTTCCTCCTCTTGGAGCATGGAACCACCACTGTAGCTGCTCTCCCCCCCCCCCATGCTGTACTCCTATTATGTCATGGTCTCACAAGAGACCCCCGGGAACTACACGGAGAGGATCATAAATACATGGAGCTAACATTAGTTACAGTTACCATCCAGTGGCGTATCCTGGTAACGCGAGCTAGGCGTGCTGCTACTTAAAATGAATATGTACGCCTACTATTTATCTTCTTCCCCTCTTAATTTAAAAACCATCTATATTCAATTACGCAACGATAGTTATTAGGGGTATATGTCAATTATCTCCGAAATACTAATTAACTTACAACTTGAAACTCACTGTCACTGTAATAATCTGCATTCCCGGCAACTAACAAAAATTAATCACAAAAAACACTGGACGGACACAGCCGATTTTTACAACTCGAGAGCTGCAAGACCACCGCACGCATGTTCGTATTGTATTGACGTATCTGGCCTTTGACCCCGATCCACACAAACCAGTATTCCAACGTAAATCCGAAAGGAGCAGCATGCATAGTGACGGAATTACCCGAGAAACTTCGGGCGATTGCTACCAACCAAAAAAACTGCACTATAAAACGTGTCTGGGAAACTGAAACTAGATATACTCGTAGATTATATGCGGGACAATCCGTTATCCTGATGCGTGCGGTCCGAAAGCAGAACATTATAAGAGAAATATTTTATAGAATAATACATTACATTTTTTTTTCCTTCGGGCATAGGTGTGCGCAGCACGCACGGCACACACAGAGAATACGAAACTGTTACCATCGTGGTAAACCTGGTTTCTGTTAGAGACATGGAGCTAACATTAGTTACAGTTACCATCGTGGTAAACCTGGTTTCTGTTAGAGACATGGAGCTAACATTAGTTACAGTTACCATCGTGGTAAACCTGGTTTCTGTTAGAGACATGGAGCTATCATTAGTTACAGTTACCATCATGTTAAACCTGGATTCTGTTAGAGACAAGATAGTGTTCATCACAGACTCTCTGTTAGAGACAAGATATTATTACTCACAGGCCCTATGTTAGAGACAAGATAGTGTTCCTCACATACTCTCTGTTAGAGACAAGACAGTGATCCTCACAGACTCTCTGTTTGAGACAAGATATTATTACTCACAGGCCCTATGTTAGAGACAAGATAGTGTTCCTCACATACTCTCTGTTAGAGACAAGACAGTGATCCTCACAGACTCTCTGTTTGAGACAAGATATTATTACTCACACGCCCCATGGTAGAGAAAGAATAGTGTTCCTCACAGACTCCCTGTTAGAGACGAGATAGTTTTCCTCACAGTCCCTCTGTTAAAGACACGATAATGTTTCTCATAGACTCTCTGTTAGAGACAAGATAACGTCCATCACAGACTCTATATCAATGATAACTGCACTCAGAAACACAAGGTACGAAAAGAGCGGCCTGGCTGAACACTAAAGAACTTTAGAATAAAATTTAAAACATAAATTAAAAGTGCAATAGATCTCTGCCCAATACAAGATATTTCAGAATGAGAAGGCAGATAGACTTGCCAAGGAAGGAGGGAACACAGTCCAAACTTAAGACAGGGCAACACGTGATAAAATCAATAAGTTTAAGGAAAATAACGTCTAGAAGAATCCCCAAAGTCTGATACAACAGATCCATAAGACTCTTTGCTAAGAAGAGATCTCGTGATAATTTTCAGACTGAGAACCGGTCATTACAGATACACATATTAACTGTTCAACAAATAGAAAATTTGACAAACAAATATGTGTCATTGTGTGGAGGACAAACAAACAATATAACGCGTCCTCCACGAGAGCAGCGGAGTGGCCGCACAACCTTCTCCAACCCAGTTGTGGTAGACACTGTATGGTGACGAGAGACGCCTGAGACGAAATGCCAACTTTGTAAGTGAGATAGATGTGAGTACTTGAGATCGAACTAAGAAGAAGGAGGACACACACTCACGCACACGCACATATACAAATATATCATTTTTATCATATATTATTACGAAAATGCAGGGGAAGTAATAAATAATACAGTGTGCAAAATTATGCAACATAAATTAAAGATACTTTTTATGCCTTAAATATGTGTTTTTTACAAATATTTTTAATATTTTTATTACAGTAATATAAGGCACAAAATGCTTTTATTTTCCGCAAAGAACAAAATAGCCTTGTTTATGTTTTAAGGTCGTTTTTAGTATATATTTTATATTAAACTAAATTTTAAAGCCGTTCTTAGTTCGGGGAAGTAAATGTTTATCGTTATTTTTTACTCTGACTTTATACCAGAAGTCATAAGTTCTATAGCTCAAGAAGAAATTTTGTTCTTTTCTTTCTGTATCTTCTATAACCTAGTGTTAATCTTGGACCTTTTGTGTTTTTTAATTTCTTTTGGGATCCTTTTTCTCAGCAAGGGGGGAGGGCACTTACTGGGTTATTTTCCTATGTATGTAAACATTGATTATATGGTTTTCTATAGGTTTAATGTTGGTTTAAGTTTTAATGGAAAAAAAGCGGAATGTGAGCAAGTGTAAGCTAACTTATACATATGTAAAATACTATGAACTGTTGAGAATTTTGAATTAGCTATAAATCTTTTTTATTAATTTTTTTATTATTTTTTTGTTTTATTTTTAAAGTTTTTTTTACATTATATTACCTTATTATTATTATTTAAAATAATTTGTGTAACTTTATTTGTGAGAGTGCGAAGGAAGCTTTATATGTAATATACAATGTATTTGTTTAGATATTTCATGCAATGTACCTGTTTTTTGTAAAGTGGAAGAACGACACACACAAAAAAAAAAAAAAAAAAAAAAAAAAAAAAACACTGTGCCGCCAGAATTGATGTAGTGGTAAACGCAAACATGTTCCATCACGTGTAACAATCCTGACCTTAAATCCCTGCTATTAACGTCCTCCCTCTACAACTGCTGACTTTCAATGCAGATTGACAGTTTCGCTGTTGATACACTACATGTACTAACACAGGTTTATAATCACTTTTCCAGACTTCCTACCCTCTGTCAATTTACTACGATAATAGTTCATTATCTTAAATTACGAACTGGCAAGTGTCTCTCATATTGCTTATCCTATACCCCGGCTTCCACCGGGGCCATAATCCTTAATTTATTTAGATGCCCATGTGATATGACATAGTGCTCTGTAAAAGCATATAATGTTAACTTCTATTGATCCTATGCTTTTACCGATTTTTTAAAACCATGATGCGCTTCTACATACTGCATGCTGCGTGAAGACAAAAAGACCCGGTAAAACCTGCTATTCTGACAGCCCAATCCCCACCTAAATTAAATCAGTGTACGTCAAGAGAAATAGTCACATTTATTGTCATCTCTAGAAGACAAGACTAATAGAGTCGTCCTATTTAAAAACAAAATGTTTTCATGTACTGTGCCATGTTTACATACTTTAGAACCAGAACAGTGTGATAAAGTACATTGATACAGCGATAAAATTATTAATTATAAGTATAAAAGTCAAAATAATTCGAGTAGAAATAGAAATAATAAAGTTGTAACGCGTCTTCTTTCCCCGCGCCAGTCATCGCATTGAGATAAGAACGTAGTGTGAAACCTTATTGCCGCGCTAGTGGTATTGGATTTTATAACTCGCCCGTCAAGGGTTAACGGGAAAAATTTAGAAAACGACAAGCTTAGTTGTTGCAAGAAAGATAGTAAGAATAAAACAGGGGAGGCATAAACGAACGCATAAAAGTGAGAGAGAGAGAGCGAAAACATGCCACAAATTGTCAAGCGTTAGATTCTTGGACTAGCTACCCAAGACGACAGTGCGAGACGATACAGTGGCAGGTGTTCGGTAAAGTGTCGCAAGCTTTGTAGAATTTAAAAATACCCCGCAAAACCCAATACTTTTTTGGACTATAGGCACACTGAGAAAATATATAAACACACAGACAGCGCTTTCGCTGCAAAAGAGTCCATTCATGACGTAACAGACTAGTAGTTTCAGTTTTGGACAACGCGGGAGAGGAGAAAAGATGGCGTAATTTATATGATAGTGGAAATTGAAACTAACTCTGGAAAAAACATGGACTTCTTTATTAATAGGTTTAGGATCATAAAACCTAATTAGTTTGATGGCTTATCTTCTCCTGATAAAAAATATGTTTAAAAATACAAAATCCCCCAGTAGATAAGAAAGTTATTGACAAAAGACTGTATTTGTTCGTGCAGACAAACGGACAGACTGGCGTTTTTGCATTCATTTTGCATTCACTAACGATTACAATTTTGAACGCGTTGTTGGAAATAAGACAAGCAAGCATGTATTCTGTTGGAGGAGGGGTAGACAAGGGGAGAGAAATTATGGGATGGCTTAACACTAAATATATTTTAGCAGGGGAAATCTAAGAATGAGTGAGGAGAAAACTTGTTATGTCCAAAAATCAAGTCTGTTTTTGCTTTTATTTTCAAATTCAAAAGTAGTCGTTCGCTCATTGGCCAACGCCTTTTATAATGTTGAAAAAATTCAAAGTCTCGACGCCATTTGTATAATACAGTCCCTCGAACAGGACGTTCGAAATTCTGGGAAGTGTGACTTGCCTTATTAAATTAAATATATAAAGTAAACCAAAGGCATCACAGTCCAGCCAGCAGGACATCTGAAGTCTGCTAATCAACGTACCTGTGTTTATTCATTGAATTTATGGTAAGGCAGAAATTATTCCTACATATTTTGTTTAAAAATGTGAGTGAGAGATACTGCCATTACGACAGTAAGTACATAGGTCCTTAGCTGATTTATGCAGGGCCTAGAGGTAGATTTATGCTATAACACATTGCTAGTTTTGTAAAAATACACATGTTTTGTGAAATACAAATATTTTCTTAGGTGGCCAGTTTGTCCTGTGACTGAGGCTAGGTGTGTTTTGGACTGTTGAAATCGTATTAAATGTTGGATCTTCTTGAACAGCTGGAACCTAATAAGACTAATGGATGCTCCTGTATCTATCAGTGCTCTATACTGCTGGCCCTGTATAGACATGATGCAAGAACTGGGGTCCGGATGTATTTTGGTTCCATCATTCAGCATTTCTTCATAATGTATTTTTCTGGATGGGTTCACTTGACTATTTCTGTTCTGTGTTATTTCTTTTGCTTTGGACCATTCTCTATGATAGTCACCCTCACTAACGGTCCTGTTTAGTGAGTGGCACGTCCGTTTCCCTGACGCATGAGGGGTTGAGGTGTGCCTCTGGTATACTGATTTCTTGTGTAATTACGTGGGGGTGGTGCGAGTTGTTGTGGTTGGTAACCTCCTTCTCTTCTGAATGGTGCATTATTGTAATTTGCTCTGCATGACCTGTAACTATGTCCGAACCTACCGCATGTAAAGCATCCATTTGGATTGATGTTATTAATGTCATTTGTCCTCTGTGTGGGAGGTCTGTAATTGCGAGGTCTATCATCTTGTTGTCGTGGGCGAGTCCATTGCCTCCTGGCATGGTCAACTTCCATAGGCTCATGCTCAGTATAGTCCCTCTAGTCTGGTCGGTGTTCCCTACTTACTCTTTGTTGGAACCTTCGGTGACGATTTTCTTCCTGAATTGCTGCTTGGATTGTTTCAGCAATAGTCTTTGTATCTTTTCTAATGAGATGCCTTCTGATGTTCTCTGCTCTAAGGCCATCGACAAATATTCCTACTAGCTGTATTTCTACGTCAGGTGTGGTAGGTATTTCTCCACAAAACGCCTCTTCTGCCATATTGAGGAATCTATCGCCATAAAGTTGTACTGATTCATCCCTTTCCTGTTTCATTTGTCTAAGTACTGACCAAGCGTGCATTCTGTCTATGATTTCTCCATATCTCTGGGTGAGCTCTTTTTTAAGGGACTCGTAGGTCTCTGTGGGGTACTGCTGGGACCTCCTTCTTAAAAAATCAGTCACGAACGAATCAGAGCTTAGCAGAGCGATTTTCTTTTTCTCTTCATCAGTTGTTGCCTCTGCTATTGCCGCAAATTTTTCCATGTCGGCTAACCATCTTCTGAATTTCTTCTTGTCTCCATCGAATGGTTGTACTATGGACCTGACTTGGGATAATTTTGCATAAGTGCTATTCTTTTGTAAGTTCTCAGTAAAGCGCTGTAGCGCTATCAATGTGGGTTCTGCCATATTTGGATTGACTGGGGGCTGCAGCGGTTGTGCTTGTGCAGATCTGTTTTCCTGTTCTACCTCTAGTTGCTGGAAATTTTCCATTAATTGGTCCATCTTTCGTTAATGCTTCTGCTCTTTTCTAGAGGACTGGTCATACGGCACCAAATTGAGATGTGTGGCCGGGTAGGGTAGTGGGGGGTTGCTGTTCAGATCGAGAGTATTAGATTTTGATGACTAGATGGCGTGGCTCCTGTTACGTGCAGTTTTTGATATCTTACAATATAATACATTTGTATGCTTGTTATGTTCGCAAATATTTTGTAAACAAAATAGGTACTTTTTAGTGCTTAAGGAAAAGTCATTATTGAGTTACTTCCCTTGAAAGGAGTGTCGTCACTTTCAATCGAACTCCGCGGATGAATCCAGTTTTACTGCGATTTATTCTTTGTTTGGGTAGAAATAGGTTGTTCTTGCTTCAGTGTATCTATGGCCTGAATTTATGTGTATTGTTTGTCTGGGTAGGACGAGTCTGTCTTATATCTGTATATCTTTACATATCTAAGTCGAACTATATGGTCTTTTGTCGTTAGAAAGGTCAAAGGGCTGTTCGGCGGATGTGTCGCTAGAGGGGTGTGATTTGGCTTCGTCCTGATGGGGCTGTGATTTTTGTGTAGCGGCTTGTCGCCGGAAAAAGTGATCTCAGTATTTATGGGGAAAGTGATAGTCGTCTAGACCTATCGTGTATGCTTTACCCCAGTGTTTATTCTTATTGCCAAGGAATGGCAGAATCATATTTCTGATACCAAGGTAACAAAAGATTCTCCTTATGAACTCTCTTACGAAGCCACCGTTTTTCGATAGGCACGATTTGTACGTTTGAGAGAATATATTTAACTAGATGAAGATGACATTCATTCCTAGCAGCACTATATCTTGTATGATGAAGTCAATGGTATCATGATAGAATCTACAGAGCTATGAGAACATTTAATGAATGACTAACTTTAATACAGATTCATTATCTGTATCCAAACGTGAGTGACAGCTCACGAGAGAAGCCATCTTGTATCCAAATATTTTGTGACTTTCAAGAAGAGAAAGGGATACCCCGTATTATCGCTTGATGAGTCCAGAGATCACTGCTACACATGAGAACCCAGTACTAGCGGTTCAATATGATTATATGAAAAATATGTGCTGAATATTATTTCAAGGAATCTTCGCTAGACGAGGTTATTTCTAGAAGCCATCTTGAATGTTGTTTATAATCTGACGTGCTTTGTCAGTAAACTCAGATGATATATATAAATGGGCAATACTGAGTGCTTGTCTACTGACAGTCCATTATGCTATTATTCTACATGAGTGCCCATGTATCATTGCAAGACCATTTATCCACTGTAATATGATGTATTATGCCAACCTGTGATTTGTCACTATTCGTGCTGTCGAGTGTGTACGTCCAATTAAACTGTTGGTGTCGATGACTTCCAGCCATACATGAGTGTGAGAAAAAGACCATTTGTCAACACCACGAACTCTTCTTATCATTCGCATATTATACTCACAATCTATGTCTACACACCACTGCGTAGGTCGAGTTGACATTCCATACTCAAACCACAAGCAACACAACAACACAGCATGTAGCTCTGGTGATGTTCTAGTGAGCTTATATTTATCAACTGATGATGAGCAAAGAATATAGAGTTATCAACTAGAGAGACTTTATCAACTGGTGGACCAGCTTTCTGGGTTTGGCCTCGCAGAAGTTAAGAAGTCAACAGACTACCGATACCAGACCGTTTCCTGTGGCTGATACGACACACTTGCAGTATTAGTTTGCTCTTTGTCAACACTTCGTCACGTGACCTGTCAAGTGAATGCAGTATGTAAGTCAGCGTTGTTGACATTTTTACATTAGACATTACAGAGTTTCACAGAACAGTTGGATCAATTCTTGTCAATATTAACAGGAAGACAGTATTATTGAACTAAGAAGTCCTATTTTCATCGATGGATCTTCTTGTTTTCTATATATGAACTTTAATATTTAAGGCCAGAATTTGTAATTCAATAAAGTGGCAGTTTATTTATTTTCATAAGAATAACTTTGCCATTACTGTAAAACTGAGCCTATTTTGCAACACATACTATCATACACATAATTTATATATTTATGTTTACATGTTATTTGTTTGTATAGTATGTTAGTTTATATGTCAGCGGGTTGTGTTTAGGTTGGGCAGTGTCCTCACAACAGAATATCCCACGTGATAGAGGGTCCGTTGTGGGAATTTTCTTTAGGTGCAATTTCCTTAATTGGAAATTTGCTTGCAACAACCAGTTGCTATTTGTGTTAGCTGTGAAGACTGTAATTACTGTTATTTTTGTAATATTTCTTTGTTCTTTAGTTTTGTTTTGATTTGTTGGTAATTTGTTGGTCTACCCTTTACTATCTTTCAGTTCTATTCACAATTTATATTCATATACTGTGACGTCATTTGTGTTGTTATTCCTTGCAGACTCAGTGATTATTTTCATTGATTTCCCTATTTGATTTATTTGATTTCTGCAAACGTTTTCGTATTGTCAGTCTTATTTGTACTTTATGTATTCTGTTGGTTGACATATGTTTTATATAGGTATATTTCATAAGACACTATTGCTTGTGCACTGCACTTGGATTATGGTATAAACCAGTACTTGATTATTATTACTGTTATACAAGACCTTATTAAGGCTTGTGACCCACAGATATTGGGATAGTGTGCTGATTAATCAAGTCATTAAGAACTTGTGGTATTATTATTATTTCAGGTGATTAGTATTATTGTTAGACATCGTGTCTACATTAGAATACTTCATTATACAAGGGAAAGCCCTTGATAAGACTGGTCAACAATTAGAAGAATGGGCAGTTGCTCAATATGACAAAGCATTGGCTGCTGAAGAGAGAAAAGCTGCTGCTGCTGCTGAAGAGAGAAAAGCTGCTGCAGAAGAGAGAAAAGCTCTGGCTGAAGAGAAAAGATTAGAAAAAGAAGCTGATGCTGCTGCTGAACTAAAGAAATTGCAGATGCAGGTGGAGGAAAGGAGATTTGAAGCTGAACAAAAAAAATTAGAAAGAGAAGCTGCTGCTGAACAAAAAAGATTAGACAGTGAAGCTGAACAAAAAAGATTAGACAGGGAAGCTGAACTAAAAAGATTAGACAGAGAAGCTGAAGAAAAAAAAAGCAATAAGAGAACATGAATTTGAGTTAGAGAAATTGAGATTGACAAGTATGAGTAATGTTAATCAGGCATCTAGTGGTAATGGTAAACCTTCTACTTACAAGGTTAAGGTTCCACCGTTCAATCAGTCCAGTGACGATATTACATTCTGGCTGGATAGATTTGAACGTTCTTGTCGTACTCATAATGTGGATAAATCACAATATGCTAACCAATTAGCAGAAAACTTGAAAGGTGAATCTCTGACTAGGTTATGCCTTGTAGGAGAAGCAGATAAGGATAATTATGATGTCATTAGGGCGGCTTTGATAAAAAAAATACCAGCTAAGTGAGGAAGGCTACCGCCTTTTTTTAAGACGATGGTGCCTGAGACAGGTGTAGAATTCTCAGAATTCATTGCAAAGGCACGTCTCACAGTTGATCGTTGGATTGAGATTTCCAAAACAGAAAAAACATATGAAGGACTTATGGATTTGTTGCTCAGAGATAAGATTATGTCATGTGTTAACAAACCATTCCTTGAATTTATACATGAGCGTAAACCCAAATCTCTAAAGGAAATGGAAGAATATTGTTCCCAATATGTCACTGCACACCCCGACGTGACTTTTGGCAACACTAAGATTAAGGAGAGTATGCCTGTTGCTTCAGCAACACCATACAATCCCAATTATTCACACAGATTTCAGGGACCTCAAAACAGATTTGATAAAAAAGGTAACCATAATAGTTATCAAAACCAAGGTAACCAATCATTTCAGGGTTCTTCTTCAAAGAACTGGAGACGAGCTGATAGCTCTCGACACAGGGGTGGTCACAATTATAGTAATTTCCATAGAGGAAGTAATTATAGAAACTATCCGAGGTATCCGTCTTGGAGTCAACAAGATCGCAATTACAGAGATACTCATTATAATGAATATGATAATGGTAACCAAGAGAACCATGACTCAAACCCAAATAGGGGTTACAATAGAGGTAACAATAACTACAGAGGTAATAATAACCGAGGTAGATCTCAAAACAGAAGACATAAACCACATTTTCAGGCAAACTCTGCACAACAAGAGTCCCATGAAGCCTATAAACAGA
This sequence comes from Oreohelix idahoensis, assembly GCA_024509875.1. Taxonomy (NCBI): domain Eukaryota; kingdom Metazoa; phylum Mollusca; class Gastropoda; order Stylommatophora; family Oreohelicidae; genus Oreohelix; species Oreohelix idahoensis. The sequence continues at coordinate 30,826 of JAMPIV010013533.1, read as the reverse complement.
GTAAAGACAATAATGACGCTAATAATATGGCATGTGCCACTTTTGATTTTGGGAGAGCATCTCAGTGCCCCCAATGCAAAACATTATTTGAGCCAACCACAGTGTCTACTTTAAGCTGCGGCCATCCTCTTCCTGCTCTTCCTGCATCAGTCGCGCATGATGGAAGAGGTTCTCTTGTCTTACATAAGGGTTTAGTAAATAACAATCCAGTCTCCGTGCTATTTGATTCTGGATGCACCACAATTGGTGTTAGGCAGTCACTCGTAGATCCTTCCCGTGCCACTGGACAAGTAGTCAAATGTGTAACATTTGGCGGCGCATTAGAGAAATACTCTACTGCTATCATTAGGATTGCTACTCCTTTCTTTACAGGAGATGTACACGCATGTCTTCTTCCGAATCCGATCGCTGACCTCATCATCGGTCGCATTCATGGAGTCAAAGAATGCACTCCGCAACAAATTTCCGCGTGGGAAAGGCAAAACATGCAGATTGCTAACGCTGTAGTCACTAGAGCTCAGGCTCTTAATATGCCTCAAACTTCATATACTGAAGATAATGAAGTGCATAACCAAGATGATCCCTTGGTAATTTCTCGTGACTCGTTTATAAAACAGCAAGAAGATGACCCCACTCTGAAGAAATTCTTCATTCTTGCAACTAAAGGTGATCCGAATAAAGACACAAGTCGTAAATCGTGGATTACAAAGAAGAATGGCGTACTTGTACGTATGGTTCAAGACTCCATTACGTCAAGTCATTCTCAAATCCTGGTTTCCAAGAATTTGAGAGTTAAAATTTTGCAGCACGCTCACGACTCTCAGTGTGCTGGACACATGGGTTTTTCCCGTACTAAGTCAAGAGTCCTTGCGGCTTTCTTTTGGCCATTGGTAAACAAGGACATACGGATTTATTGTCGATCTTGTAAAGTATGTCAGGAAGTTAAATCCAAAGGTCCACGGCATGCTGCACCCATTCAGGCGGCGGACATTCCTATTCGGCTGTTTCAAAAAATGGCCATAGACATTATTGGTCCATTTAAGATCAAGTCTGCCAGAGGACATCAGTTTATCTTGACGTGTGTTGATATGTGCACACGTTGGCCAGAGGCTATTCCTCTGAAGAGCATTACTACTGCTGATATTGCAGATGCTCTTTGGCTTATATTTTCTCGTCTGGGGTTCCCCGGAGAGATATTGTCAGACCATGGCACCCAACTAATATCAGATACCATGTCTCAAGTAATGTCTACTCTGCAGATAGATAGATCTTTAAGTAGTATCTATCATCCAATGTCTAATGGGATGGTCGAACGCCTTAATAGAACACTTAAAAACTTACTAGGGAAGATAACTGAGGATCATCCTCAAGACTGGGACAGAGTTTTACCTGCGGCCCTCTTCGCTTACAGAGAGGTCCCCAATGAACATACATGATTTTCCCCCTTTGAACTCGTCTTTGGTGCGCGTCCGCGTGGCCCTATGTCGTTGCTTCATGATCTCATAACAGCTGACAATATTGACGATGACACAAAGTCATCCTACGAATATGTCATCGCGTTGAGACAAAAGATTATCGAAGCATGCAAATTAGCAACTTCTTCTTCTGAATTTGCGAAACAGAAGGCAAGGCAATTTGCCAATAAGAAGAGATGCTTACGACAACTTTGTCCTGGGGACAAAGCATTTGTATTACTACCTTGTAGGGAAAACAGACTACTTATTTCTTGGAAAGGTCCGTACGATATAATATCGAAAATTTCCGATGTCGACTATATTGTCGATATTGATGGGAAGCATAAAACCTTCCACATCAATATGCTTACTGAATTCCATGAACGTCCGGATTATTTGCAACCCATTTTCCAAGCAACGGACAATTCTCCAGTACAACATGGTCATTACTCATCACTGTCTGTGATACAGGATGAGGAAACAAGTTTTTCAGATGTAAATCTTCCTCTTCCAATGATCCCACTTCATTCTAGTGAATCATGGAAGAACGTTACTGTCTCTCCTGATTTGTCTCTAGGAGAACAGCGACAAGTTTCAACTATGTTGCAAACATTTCAGGATGTACTCACTGACATCCCTGTACAAACTCATGTCATTGAACATGACATTGTTCTAACTGACCATACTCCTATTAGGGTTAGACCTTATCCTATACCTATACATTTTCAAGCACAAGTCGAGAAAGAGTTGGATGAGATGATAGATTTGAAAATAATCGAACCATCCACCTCTGCATATTCTTCGCCGATGGTTATTGTTCGGAAAAAAGACAATAACATACGTCTTTGCGTCGACTATCGCAAATTGAATCAAGTAACGAAGTTCGATGCCGAACCTATGCCTTTACTGGAAGAGCTACTTACTCGACTCTCCAAATCTCATTTTTTCACTAAACTTGATTTGTCTAAAGGATATTGGCAAGTTCCTTTATCTGAACGCGCCAAACCTCTCACGGCTTTTTCAACACCTAGTTTCTACTTTGCGCGAGCACAACCTGACAGCGAAACCCTCTAAAGCCTATATTGGTTTTAGCGAAATTTCTTTCCTAGGCCACCGAGTTGGTCATGGTTTCCTAAAGACAGAGGACCATAATACTAGTAAGATACTTAACATCTCTATCCCTAAGACTAAAAAACAGGTGAGAAGTCTGTTAGGTCTTATTCAATTTTATGGCAGATTCATTCAGAATCTATCCTCTATCATGGCACCTCTTTCTACACTTTTAAAGAAAGGTTCGCCTAATATGGTCCACTGGTCTCAGGAATGCCAATGCTCTTTGGATAAGATTAAAACATTGTTTTCAACACCACCTATTTTAGTGTTACCTACTAAAGATAAGACATTTGTTCTTCGTAGTGATGCTTCATCCACTGGGATTGGAGCGGCACTACTCTGGAACTCTGCATCCTGTAATGTATATTTCCAGAAAACTTAATGCGGCAGAAAGGAATTATTCGGTTTTAGACCGTGAGCTATTAGCTATGGTTTGGTCGATCCTCAAACTACAGAGATTCCTTCTAGGCGCACATTTCATAGTAGAAACTGACCAAAAAGCTCTTACTGCTATACAGAGTAAGAATTTGAAGAGCTCGAGGTCTACTCGATATGCAATTGCTCTTCAACCTTTTCATTTCTCTGTGCGAGCTATTCGTGGATCAGATAATGTGATGGCAGACATTATGTCAAGATGCCCACATGATTCCACATAACTATTAGGGCTTAGACTTCTTGATATGTCTAGTTCTATAGTAGTTCCTTTTCTATATCATGATAGATACACATTTGTAATTTTATAATATAATGATTGTATCACTACTTAGCGGTTCATTGATGTTTATTCACCGCTGTGCTTTGATGATTTTTCTTCATAAATCATAAATTTAAGATATCTAATACGAAATTATGGTATGAATGTTTTTAGGCATTGTGTAATTGCCAGAATTGTATTATACTTTGATGACACCTTCCTGGAAAAATTTACTTGTAGAGAAATAATTTCTCTCAGTTTATGAGATACATTCTCACCAGTCGCTCCATAAGTCGACTTAGCCTCTTATTAGGCGTTAAATTTATTCCTGATATTTTCATCTGCGCATTATTCATGCGTTGTGAGCCTATTGTACATTGCTCCTAGATGTATTTCAAATTTTGATATCTTACAATATAATACATTTGTATGCTTGTTATGTTCGCAAATATTTTGTAAACAAAATAGATACTTTTTAGTGCTTAAGGAAAAGTAATTATTGAGTTACTTCCCTTGAAAGGAGTGTCGTCACTTTCAATCAAACTCCGTGGATGAATCCAGTTTTACTGCGATTTATTCTTTGTTTGGGTAGAAATAGGTTGTTCTTGCTTCAGTGTATCTATGGCCTGAATTTATGTGTATTGTTTGTCTGGGTAGGACGAGTCTGTCTTATATCTGTATATCTTTACATATCTAAGTCGAACTATATGGTCTTTTGTCGTTAGAAAGGTCAAAGGGCTGTTCGGCGGATGTGTCGCTAGAGGGGTGTGATTTGGCTTCGTCCTGATGGGGCTGTGATTTTTGTGTAGCGGCTTGTCGCCGGAAAAAGTGATCTCAGTATTTATGGGGAAAGTGATAGTCATCTAGACCTATCGTGTATGCTTTACCCCAGTGTTTATTCTTATTGCCAAGGAATGGCAGAATCATATTTCTGATACCAAGGTAACAAAAGATTCTCCTTATGAACTCTCTTACGAAGCCACCGTTTTTCGATAGGCACGATTTGTACGTCTGAGAGAATATATTTAACTAGATGAAGATGACATTCATTCCTAGCAGCACTATATCTTGTATGATGAAGTCAATGGTATCATGATAGAATCTACAGAGCTATGAGAACATTTAATGAATGACTAACTTTAATACAGATTCATTATCTGTGTCCAAACGTGAGTGACAGCTCACGAGAGAAGCCATCTTGTATCCAAATATTTTGTGACTTTCAAGAAGAGAAAGGGATACCCCGTATTATCGCTTGATGAGTCCAGAGATCACTGCTACACATGAGAACCCAGTACTAGCGGTTCAATATGATTATATGAAAAATATGTGCTGAATATTATTTCAAGGAATCTTCGCTAGACGAGGTTAGGTCTAGAAGCCATCTTGAATGTTGTTTATAATCTGACGTGCTTTGTCAGTAAAATCAGATGATATATATATATATATATGGGCAATACTGAGTGCTTGTCTACTGACAGTCCATTATGCTATTATTCTACATGAGTGCTCATGTATCATTGCAAGACCATTTATCCACTGTACTATGATGTATTATGCCAACCTGTGATTTGTCACTATTCGTGCTGTCGAGTGTGTACGTCCAATTAAACTGTAGCAAAGGTACACAGTCGTTGGTGTCGATGACTTCCAGCCATACATGAGTGTGAGAAAAAGACCATTTGTCAACACCACGAACTCTTCTTATCATTCGCATATTATACTCACAATCTATGTCTACACACCACTGCGTAGGTCGAGTTGACATTCCATACTCAAACCACAAGCAACACAACAACACAGCATGTAGCTCTGGTGATGTTCTAGTGAGCTTATATTAATCAACTGATGATGAGCAAAGAATATAGAGTTATCAACTAGAGAGACTTTATCAGCTCCTCTATCCTTCTAGTGTTCCTTCGTTTATTTGTTAATGTGGTCTAGATTTCACGACGTTTTTCTTATCTCTTCATTTCAATGAAGAGCCAAACTTTCTCTTATTCATTAGTATTCCTTAGTTTGACGTTCTCTCAGCTTAAGGACCTTCATCCTTGGTAAAAGGTTCAGATATATGCCTGGGTTTACAATTCTTTACCCAGTTTTCGAGCGTAGCTCTGTTTCAGTTATGACTGTGGGCTCTAACAGTTATTGCATGCAATTTTTAGCACTACTTACGGTTCTCGTGAATTCACAAAACATAACATTCTACATTTCGAAGTTACACGGTTGCATTAATTGTGCGAAGTCAATCTCCTCTATTAGAATATCACTGAGCAAGAAGAATTATGTCTTCTCTCGACCGCTCTAAATTCATGACTGCCCAAAAAAATGGCCTCGTCTCTCGTTCATTCCGGGGAAAAGAAGGACTGAGCCTAACCATTGGTTGGAAATCACGTGACCAACGCAACTATACAAGCGAAGCTTAGCCTAAATAAATGCGTGGCGTTTCGAAGCTAAACTGGCCTAATTAAACATCTGCATCAAGATTTTTTTTATCTTCTGTTTCTATAAAAATTTATTTTATATGTTAATATAGCCTGAATCTGAAGACTCACGGTATACGCGGTTACAATATCTGGCACCCGACTTTTCATCAGCATCAAAGACTAGTGCACCCCTGTGTAACATAATAAAAATATTCCCCAAAGAATAAAACATTGAAAGGTGTATTAAAGAACTGGGGATGATTAAAGAATCCCAAACAGCCATCCAGTGTTAGAAACCAGTAATATTAAAAAATTTAGTAACACTATTAGTATATTTTAAACAGTATTTGTTTGGACAATTGTCCCTTTAGATTAAAAATTTGCATTTTATTTATATACCTTGAGTTCTTTTAATTTTGAAAGTCCTGACCAGAAGAATACCTGACCTCATTCAGTACAATAGTAATAAAGAACAACAACATTGCATAACATCAAAAACCACCACAAACAGTTACATTCTTAGATTAAATTACATATCCTGAAGTAAGATATTTCTCCTGCTTGTGCAACACGTGTTTCTGTAACAATGTATAGTGCATTATATAATTACTAGCACTTTCAATAGCCTTACCTTTGCTGCCTGTTAGAAGATGCTTGTGGACGAAGTAATCTTGTCCTTCTATCCTCATAGACGTGGGGTCCTGCATGGTCTAGACTCTAGAATAAAGTACATATCACTCACATATCTTTGACCTTTGGGTTATTAACTTCTTTTGTGATCCTTTCTCAACAAGGGGGAGGGCTCTTTTTCGGTTATTTTCATGTCTGTAAACAAGATATTATTGATTTCTCTATCTGTTTGATGTTGTAAAAGGTTTAATGTTAATAAACAACAAAAAGAACTTAACTTTGTGTGTTGGTCAGACCCATATCCATTTAACCATAGTTTTTTTCACGTTTGTGTATCTTGTTGTCACATAGCTGGGTTAGATACAGATCTTCTCCTTAACTATTCACTTGTGAAAACTCTATTTCTTACACCTTTATTTTCACATATTTACCACTATCACCTCTGCTCAGACGGGATCATAAATATCTTCTGACCTATCTAAAATTTACGACACTGAATAAGGATTGTGATCAATAGTGGCCCGTCATCATCGGAGTATCGTCTTGGTTGTAGACAACAGATACTATAGTGTGGTGCATATGGTATCAGGTTCCAACCTGATAGAGTGTCGCAACAAAGCGTCAGTAAGAAACATAACAGATTGTAGTAAAAGGTAATTTTAAAATCCCGTTATACGCCCTTTGCATAATCCAGCGCACGAACTATAACTAACTTCCTACATTTTTAGTTCTCTTCTCTACAAATCTCTAGCTCTCTAAATCTAAATTTCCATAAAATCTAATCTAGCTAAGCTGTAATCTCTAAAACCTCTAGCTGTCGTTCTGAATTCCAATCTCCTTTGACCGTGCTAACAACAGTGTTTATACCCCGTCATTTTTGCACCCGGCACCCCTTATTTTGCACCCGGCACCTATTTTTCTCTGTTGTTCCATGGAAAAGTTTCAGGATATCATGTTTCTAGTGACCACTGCTGACAGAACAAAATGCTTGACTTCAGGTTGTGTTATGGGAGTATGTCAGGAGTCTCTGATTTATGTAAACCTGACAATAATGTAAAATCTCAATTTCAGCACGTATTTTTTTTTCGTTCTTACGTCCTAATTAAACGACTCCTTTCTACCATTGCAGGTGTTCTGCGTGGGTAAATGACCACTGTTTATAGTTATATCTTCATTCCTTTTCTTATAAATGTAATTAACGTCAATCAACATTGCATTCCTTTCTATTATAATTATAACACGATGTCAGACAAAAATTACATTGTTTTGTCTTTGTTTTTGGTGGTAATTTTAATCTGTCACTCACAGTTTCTAAGAGACCTTCTCATGCACAGATGTGCTGCACTCAGTGATCCGCACGTGTTTCTACTAGACAACAAGAGCGATGCCTCTGTTGTGGCTAAGCGTCCCCTTAATTGACAGCTCTTGACCTCTGGGTCACTTATTGTGAGAACCGAACTTTAGTTTGCAACAATTAAATGTGAGAAATAATACAGCATGTTTTAGATTGGACGTTAGAAGTTATCTTTATGATTTATTATATTAAGCTATAGTTTATTTGAAATCAATGCTGCAGATGGAGCATGCAGCCTTTGCGTGATTACAGCCTCTTAGTACCGGTACATCTCGTAACAATAATAAAAAGTTGTTCCCAAAACCTGTTCTTGTCCTCACTTGTCACATTCAGTGACTCCAGTTTAAAATTAGCGCTTTCTTCCTATGGATTTGCCTGGAGTGCAATTACGTCGATTCTGACTAACATTAACCTTAGCATTTACATTAATAGCGTTTTCTTACTTAATACAAGTACAACAAGCTTGTAAGCTAACTTATACTCAGTTCACTTTCTGTGTTTATTACATACCCGGACACGGATTTTTTGTAACTCTTACCGATTTTCCATCACCAGCGCAACGATTTCTTCTTCATACTGAAAAGCGTGATAGTTTTTATGAACCCTAAAGGGGCGTAATTTTTTTAATGCTAAGGGAGGCAACATGTCTAGAAAAGATAATCTTATTTTAAATATATTACGATTTTATTATTTATCATCTTTCCCAATATTTTGTGGAACAAAAAGTAAAAATAAAAATTCGTTGGAATTGTTTATAGAATTTTTTGGTGGTTTATAGTTAGTAGGAATATATTATTATATTTTTTAAACAATAACTAAGTATACCCTGTGATCAAATCTAGGGCATTAAATATGTAAACCACTGGTTCTTTTAACGCAAAAGGTTATAAAAAACTCTGATTTACATTTTTGACCGGCACATAGTGCTGCATTTATGTGTGTGTAATCTGTATTTACTGTTTACACGCCTCGTGTTTCCATTCTTTATGTGCCTAAACTAAAGCTTGTGATATACAGGTATGACTAGCCCCCTTGTGAGACCAACAATGACCACAAATCTCTACCATTTCCGTCACCACATTATTACATGAGGTGACAAGAACTTCATATTATATTAAGTCACGTACTAAAATAACAATATTTAGCTCATATATTAGGTCTCAATGAAAGATTCTGCCGCATAGAGAATAATGAAACATGACAGAAGACTTGGGAGAACAACACTTTACTTTTCGCCAATAAATGAGTAGCACAATTCGGAGTTACTGCGATGCATCCTAAAACTAACCAAAAAATCGTGAACATTTTATCATTTTATATTTTGCATTTGACATGTTTAACTTACTGGTTGTTGATCAGGGTCATACAAGGCTGGCAATTTCAGCATATGAAAATAATTGATTCATGAACTACCACAGCATGCGCTGGTGACTACTTCTTACATATTCTCTCATATTCATCAACAGCTGGGTTTGATAATGTTTTATTCATCAACAACTGGGTTTGACAATGTTTTATTCATCAACAACTGGGTTTGACAATGTTTTATTCATCAACAACTGGGTTTGACAATGTTTTATTCATCAACAACTGGGTTTGACAATGTTTTTTTCATCAACAACTGGGTTTGACAACGTTTTATTCATCAACAACTGGGTTTGACAATGTTTTATTCATCAACAACTGGTTTGACAATGTTTTATTCATCAACAACTGAGTTTGACAATGATTTGTCATCCAATGACTGGTTTAACTTTGATGCTCAGGGAGGGTAAAATTACTGAGAACAAAATAATCGGTGTAAATGACAGCGGGAAAGCGCCTGACTAGTGTCAGGAAACCGATACTTAGCAGAGACATTTGTATGTTTTTTTCTCAAAGTGTGTGGTACCAACTTGGTACGTGTCTGTGGATCAAGAACTTGTGGTCTACGCCAGATGCCTGCCTTCGACGGGTTGTGAAGATCTTTGCATTGACATTCGGTGCGGTTACCCCTGCAGCAATTTCTGGGACGTGCACATCCCACAGAAGTCGACAATTGACGGTGAAGTAAACAAACCAGTTTCAACATCTGGCCAGCTAAGTCATTTTAATCAGGCTAGAGAAAAAAAAAAAACTCACAATGCTTAAAAACAAACTACCTTCACCGGTATTTTTTTTTCTGTGAGAAAAAAAAAACAATTCCGTATTCTCATTTCCAAATCCTTTTTATTTATTTAATACTGTGAAGCAATAATTGATTATTATTTGTTTTATGTATATAGAAATGGATAGTTGATTTAGCTAGTGAAGTGCACAAGTATGAATCAATTATTTTAAATATAAAGTACTGTCATATAAAGTAGGAAAAAGGATACCGTTACATGCCCATTGAGGCATATTGCGATTATGTTGTTAAGCCCATATTTTCATGACCATCGGTCACACTAAGGGTGATGTGGTCAGCATCACGCCCGCCGCCTTAAGCTTCACACAGTTGTTCTGGTACCCAATTCATGAGACTGGATCGACCCCGGAGCCGTTAGCGGTCTAAAAATCCCACATCAACTGCGGATCGAACCATGGACCACCGAGCTAGGAAGCCAGTACACTAACCACTACACTACCGCGGCACCAACAGATTGTAGTGTGTGAGTAAATGACCACCAAGCTAGGAAGCCAGTGCACTAACCACTACACTACCACGGCACCAACAGATTGTAGTGTGTGAGTAAATGACCACCAAGCTAGGAAGCCAGTGCACTAACCACTACACTACCACGGCACCAACAGATTGTAGTGTATGAGTAAATGACCACCGAGCTAGGAAGCCAGTACACTAACCACTACACTACCGCGGCACCAACAGATTGTAGTGTGTGAGTAAATGACCACCGAGCTAGGAAGCCAGTACACTAACCACTACACTACCGCGGCACCAACAGATTGTAGTGTGTGAGTAAATGACCACCGAGCTAGGAAGCCAGTACACTAACCACTACACTACCGCGGCACCAACAGATTGTAGTGTGTGAGTAAATGATCACCGAGCTAGGAAGCCAGTACACTAACCACTACACTACCACGGCACCAACAGATTGTAGTGTGTGAGTAAATGATCACCGAGCTAGGAAGCCAGTACACTAACCACTACACTACCACGGCACCAACAGATTGTAGTGTGTGAGTAAATGACCACCAAGCTAGGAAGCCAGTACACTAACCACTACACTACCACGGCACCAACAGATTGTAGTGTGTGAGTAAATGACCACCGAACTAGGAAGCCAGTACACTAACCACTACACTACCACGGCACCAACAGATTGTAGTGTGTGAGTAAATGACCACCGAGCTAGGAAGCCAGTGCACTAACCACTACACTACCGCGGCACCAACAGATTGTAGTATGTGAGTAAATGAACACCTCTGTATCGCCTGGAAGTAGTATTGTGTCTACCGGTCAAGGTGAATTAAGTATCTTACACGTGATTGTCGTGAGAAATTCTAATCCACATATATAAATTAAAACGTAAATATAAAGCCTAACAAATAAATTTAATAAAAGGAAAGAAGAATGGTAAAGATCAGTGCTGTCACAATGACTGTACTCAAAATCCCCCTTGTTTTCTCCTTCGTCTGCAAATTGCAACGTTTCACGTTGATAGTAAAAGCCTACTGCTTCAATACCCGCTTTCTACGATAAAATGTGTACTAAATTTCTGAGAAAAACCTTGAGATACGCAAGATGACCTAGATTTAAAATTCCATTCATGTCATTTTATACACTACGTTACAAAAAAACGAAAGACAGATGGACTAAAGATAGAAAGAAAGGGAGAGGCTGAAAGCCGGAACGCATGCAACACTAAACACGCGTCTCGCGATACACAATTACTACCATCACGCGTGTAAGGCCACAAGCACTAGCTTTTTTCAAATCGACAGTGAAAAAAAACACTACACACACGAGAGTTAGTTTTTAAAAACTCACAAAACGCTTATTAGGAAACATGACATTATACTGGTTTACGTTTGAAAACATTACAGTACCCAGACACCACATCGTATTCGAAGTAAACAGGAGGTAGAAGAAAATGCATATTTTGAACGCAGCCACTTAGCTCCTTTAAATTTGTATATTTGGGTTCCTTAGGACTTGCTGACAAAGAATATGTTAAACGTTACGCAAATAGTCTAGGAATTACCAAATTATAGCCAAAAGAAATAGTGAGGGATGTCAGACAACACCCAAATCAGAATCGCTCAGTGGCAGATTTTCACCCCACCATTGTACGGGAAATGGGTCTCCATGTTAAATCCGATTTGATTGGAGCGCAATAAATGTAAGGCTAAACACGATTAGTCGGGCTATAAATACTATCTTTTGTTGTCAGGGGAAACGGGAGTAGGAGTACTTTTTTTTCAAACGATTGGGTAAACATGGCACGAGAACATGAGGTAAAGCCTATATAGTGCTCCAACCTGAACAGAAGGTGTCGGAGGAAAGTAAAACTGCATGGAATTGCCAAACAGTACACTGACACCTATATTATTGACTAGAAAGAAATAATGCTGGAATTGCAGAGGCGTAGTAACCATTAGGGAGGAATATACTGGTGTAAATTATTTCAGATGAAGCTGACAGTTGGCCTACCGCTCTGAACTCAGTGTTTGTTATGTATTGTGTTCAGTCTGTAAATGGATTATAAACTAGTTATGAAGTAGGAGGTACAACCTTCTTGTTTCAGGGACCGTGGTCCTAAAGCTATTGAGCAGCACCTGGTCTGAGCTTTGCTGAACCTAGAGGCTGACAGCATACTCCTGGGTCCAGATAGTGACCAGTGAGGTGTCTCCAGAACACAGGGAGGCTATCGAGCAGAGGAGTCCGTTCCTGCCGCCATCACGAAAGATAAGCCTATGTGGCCAGTGGAGCTCAACATTATGCCCCCCCTCAAAATCTGACTTTATAATAAACCAGAGTGAAAATACAGTGTTTAAATTGATAGGGACTGTGAACTTTTCCCCATACTACTTATAAGATAAACAAACACTTGAAGTCATGATGACAAATAACAACATAGCTTGAAAAAACAAAACCAGTATTACCTCATATTACTACTACACAACTGACACACATAGGATAATATTAATAAAATATGTCACTACAAGTTTCATATTGATAAATCCTGTACATATAAATTGTAATTAAAAGTGATTGTGATTCCTGGTTCACTTTGTAGTTGAATCAGGACATATATATTAATGAAAGTACTTAATACATATTGATATTTGAAAATTTACCAGTGACTCATTTAAGATAGTCTTATAGAATGTTACATGTGTGTTAGTGTCACAGTGTTGTCAAGTGTGGTGGAATAAATTAAATTGTTTATCTGTCTGTTGTTGTTGTGACTTACACTTCATCATATACATACCCTAGACATTTAACGTAGTCATCACAATATTCCAGAATAATTCTGACTGAGGCATAATGTGGTAGCAAGTAAGGTTATCTGTAAAACACTACACCTATTAGATACAGATACCTTCACAGCTGATCTCAGTCAGTACACTAAGTCCCCTATAAATATTTATAACATCCCACTTTACCACATATATTGGGGTCTCGCTCTCGGGATTTTGAATCTTTCCCTATTAAAAATATTGAGGGTAATTCACTTCAGGGAATAATAGAAATTAAAAAGGTATCCTTGGGTGAAAATAAATAACGTTGAGCTCTCAGTGCCTGTAGTGTCCTTAGATAATTATTGAAAGATTGAATTGTTTACAATTGCATGTTAGACAATGGCCGACTTGGCAAAATTTCGATCTGCTGCTGTACAGACTGCGAAAGAGTTAGGAATGGACGGGCAAATTATGATTGCTTATGTCACTGCTGAATGTGACAAATATATTGAACGGGAAGAAAGAAGATTAGAAAAAGAGGCCGAAAGAAAGTTAGAGGCTGAGACTAAGAGGTTGCAGATTGAGGCTGAGGCTAAGAGGTTGCAGATTGAGGCTGACAAAGAGGCTAAAGCATTGGAAGCCGAGGAAAGAAGACAGGCTGCAGAAAGAGAAGAGAAGAAATTAGCTGCAGAAAGGGAAGACAAGCGATTAGCTGCAGAAAGGGAAGCAGAAGATAAAAGATTACAAAGGGAACATGAGTTACGACTAAGGGAGTGTGAGTTTCAAGGCCATGCTCCTGAAAATGGTGCCAGTCCCTTTACCTCTGATGCCACTGCTAATCAGGGAGCCTCAACCTCAGCTATGAATTTTCATTTAGATCATTTTGTTGAGAAAGACGATGATATTGAGAGCTATCTAAATAGATATGAACTATTAGCTACCACATATGGGTTAGAAAGAGAAAGGTGGAGCTTAAAGTTATCTCAAGGGCTTCGTGGGTCAGCTTATGAAGTTTTTGCCAAAATGAGCAGAGGTGATCAGGAAAATTATGACATGCTAAAGCAGGCTCTTTTGTTAAGATATGAAAAGAACGCAGAATTTTATAGGAAAAATTTAGGAATGCTAAACTACTGTCAGGTGAAACCTATCACCAGTTCTCTGCACGGTTAGAGACATACTTGGAGAAATGGACTTCTCTGGGGAAAACCCAAGATCTTAAGGAAATGGTCCTTATAGAACAATTAAGAGAGTCCATGGCTCCAGACCTGAGAAAGTTTCTCATGGAACAAGGTGCAGAGAGGCTGGGTGAGTTGCTAAATGTTGCTGAAAGGTATCAAGCAGCTCAGGCAGAGGTGTCATGTAATAAGAAGAAACAGCTGGAAAATTTTAGGGCACAACAGAACTTTAATAAATTTGATCCTAGAGATCAAAACAAAGGTAAGCACCAATTTGATAGGCCACTGTATGACAATAAAAATAAAACCCCACAATTCGATGAAAGGAAATATGATGAAAGAAAATCTTTCAACCAAGGGAAAAGGTGGTGTAAAAATTGTAAGATGAACAATCATGACACTGACCGTTGCAGAAGGAACCCTATAGTTATGGCCACCCTTCAGGTCAGGTCGACCTCAAGACAGGAGGAGGATATTATGTTAGATACCACTCCAGAAGAGATGAGGAAGGCACAGGCTGGGGATAAGACCCTCAAGCCTTGTTTCAGGAAATTGTCAACTTGTCATACAACTCCAGGCAAGGGAGATTTTTACATGAAAAACAAGTTGATGTACAGGAAGACTGGAGCTAGATCCAAAGGTCAGGGACAGCTGGTACTTCCTAAAAGATATAGGGCAGACTTAATAAGGAGCCTACATGTGAAACCAGATGGGGACCATGAAAAAATAGGTACCATCACTCATCAAGAATTTTAAGTGGGGAGAAAGCCCCAAGAAAAGAATTGGTAGCGGTCGTTTTGTGACTGATAATTCTGGGAAGAAAAATCATCACTATAGCGCTTCCAGTGGAAGAGACCATATCGGTCCATGGACAAATAGGTCCACAAAATTAAAGGTCCATATGTAGCGCTGTTAAGAACGTGGACTGATGAAAAAGCAGAGGAAAATATTACATCCTCATACCAATATGTGAATGAGCTGACCACTCGTTTAAAAACTGGCTGGAAACTTGCCAATGAAAATTTGAAACAAGCCAGGAAGAAACATGCTGCCTATTATAACAGGAAAGCTAAAGACAGAGATTTGGCTGTGGGAGAGAAGGTACTGCTTCTTCTACCCGGTAGTCAGAATAAGTTACAAATTGGATGGCAAGGTCCATATACAGTTCTAGAGAAGGTGTCTAGAACCAATTATAAGATAGATAAGAAGGGGAAAGAAAAAATCTATCATGTGAATCTCCTGAAGAAATATTTGGAAAGAGAAAATCAGGAAGAGACACACTTGTTGACCTTGTCCATTGCCATGGAGATGAAAAAGGAACCACTTTCATCATTTGAATATCCATTACACCCCTGTGAGACAGCGGCACAGGTGAAAATCAGTACACATTTAACGAAAACTCAGAAAGAGAGAGTGCAACAGGTTCTAGATACTCATACAGAGGTGTTAACAGACCGACCTGGGCATACAAACTTATTGGAATATGATATGAAACTGATAGACTCCACACCTGTCTGTATGAAACCATATTCGATTCCTTTTGCTAAGGAGAAAGCTTTGAAGGAAGAGATAGACTATTTGTTGAAGGAGGAATTATTTCACACAGTGAATCTTCGTATAGTTCCGGTGTTGTACTCTTAAGGAAGCCCTCTGGAGAACATAGACTCTGTATAGATTACAGGAGACTGAATGCTATTACAGAAGGACAGGTGGATCCATTGCCGGATACAAATCAGTTGTTTGCCAGATTAAATAAAGCTAAATATTTCTCAAAAGTGGACCTGAGTAAAGGATACTATCAGATTCCAGTAAAGCCTGAGGTTAGACCATACCTAGCTTTTAGTACCTCAGAAGGACACTATGAGTTTAATAGATTGCCATTTGGATTGAAGAATGCGCCTAGTGTCTTCTCTAGAATGATGAGAAAATTATTGGACCCTCTGAATAATCTATGTATCACAAATTTCATGGATGATATCCTTATAGCAACAGAAACATTTGAGGAACACATTGACTCTCTGAACATGCTGTTTAATCGACTTAGGGAAGCGAATTTAACAGCCCGACCCACCAAATGTTGCGTTGGATGTAAAGAATTAGAATTCTTGGGACACACAGTTTATCAGGGAAACATGACCTCTGACCCAAAGAATTTAGAGAAACTAAAGAAAGCCCCGAGACCACAAACCAAGAAAGACGTGAGATCCTTTGTCTCATTATGTGGTTTCTACCAGAAGTATATCAAAAACTTTAATTCCATATGTGCACCGTTAACTGATTTGACACGTAAAGGACATCCAGATCGAATTACATGGACACCACAATGTGAAATGGCTTACCAAGAATTGAAGGAAAAGCTCACAAGTAAACCTATTTTGAAATTACCTGACTTAAGTCAAGAATTCATAGTAAGGACGGATGCCAGTAATATTGGGTTAGGTGCGACTGTGCTACAGAAATCAGATGCATTGGATGGGGAATTAAGCCCAGTGGCATATGCTAGCAGAAAGTTGAATAAAGCTGAAACCAACTACTCAACTAGCGAAAAAGAATGTCTTGGAGTAATATGGGCGATAAAGAAATTCAATATTTATCTGTATAATAATAATAATAATAATAAATTCTTTAAGCGCCAAACACGGCGCATAAGGCAGAAACCAGTGCTCTCCAGGTTGTTCGTTGTGACGCCACTCCTCTTAGCTCTTGCACATTATTTAGGCCCAACGTTCTTCCTTCTCTTATTATTGTTCTTCTGAGTGTTTCTTTTGGTCTTCCTTTTTTCCGCTTACCCTCAGGAACCCAAGTGAGCGCCTGTAGTGGTATTCTGTTGTTTTGCATTCGTAGGACATGACCGATATATGACCATCGTCTTTTCCTTATATAGTCGGAGACATATTTCTGCCTAGAGTCTTCTCTTATTTGTCGATTAGTCTTGAATTCTTTCCAACTGATGTTCATGAGTTTTCTAAGACATTTGTTCTCGAATGTATTCAGCTTGTTCTCCAATGATTTTGTATCTGTATGGGAAGGCATTTAACTTGCAAACGGATCACAAACCTTTGTCGTTTCTAGCACAGGCTAGGCATGAGAACTCGAGATTACTCCGTTGGTCATTATTGATGCAGCCATTTGAGTTTAGCATAGAGTATATAAGTGGAAAAACAAATCTGGGAGCGGATTTTTTAAGCCGCCATCCGTGTGATGAGAATCACAGTAAACCCCAGGAATAATAATAAATTTCTCTATGTGTATATAGAATTATAGACTGACATATAACGTCTGTTTTAAGTGGGGAGGAGTTGTCGTGAGAAATTCTAATCCACATATATAAATTAAAACGTAAATATAAAGCCTAACAAATAAATTTAATAAAAGGAAAGAAGAATGGTAAAGAACAGTGCTGTCACAATGACTGTACTCAAAATCCACCTTGTTTTCTCCTTCGTCTGCAAATTGCAACGTTTCACGTTGATAGTAAAAGCCTACTGCTTCAATACCCGCTTTCTACGATAAAATGTGTACTCCATTTCTAAGAAAAACCTTGAGATACGCAAGATGACCTAGATTTAAAATTCCATTCATGTCATTTTATACACTACGTTACCAAAAAAAACGAAAGACAGATGGACTAAAGATAGAAAGAAAGGGAGAGGCTGAAAGCCGGAACGCATGCAACACTAAACACGCGTCTCGCGATACACAATTACTACCATCACGCGTGTAAGGCCACAAGCACTAGCTTTTTTCAAATCGACAGTGAAAAAAAACACTACACACACGAGAGTTAGTTTTTAAAAACTCACAAAACGCTTATTAGGAAACATGACATTATACTGGTTTACGTTTGAAAACATTACAGTACCCAGACACCACATCGTATTCGAAGTAAACAGGAGGTAGAAGAAAATGCATATTTTGAACGCAGCCACTTAGCTCCTTTAAATTTGTATATTTGGGTTCCTTAGGACTTGCTGACAAAGAATATGTTAAACGTTACGCAAATAGTCTAGGAATTACCAAATTATAGCCAAAAGAAATAGTGAGGGATGTCAGACAACACCCAAATCAGAATCGCTCAGTGGCAGATTTTCACCCCACCATTGTACGGGAAATGGGTCTCCATGTTAAATCCGATTTGATTGGAGCGCAATAAATGTAAGGCTAAACACGATTAGTCGGGCTATAAATACTATCTTTTGTTGTCAGGGGAAACGGGAGTAGGAGTACTTTTTTTCAAACGATTGGGTAAACATGGCACGATTGGTTAGACCCGCGAATATAGTCAATCAGAGGCGTCAGGTCACCACCACATGTTCAAATAAACTTACTACAGAACCAGTGCGTTGAGCACCAGTGCATATTTTTCTAAATAAAAGCCTGGGACATCGGCAGATCGAAGTTGTGCTATATTCATTGCCATTCAACGTAACTGTGTATTATTCCATGAATTGTGGTAAGCTTGATATATTCAATATCTTTTTAATGAAAATTGAATGTAAATTGATAATTTATGTCTGTATATATGTGTGGTTCAGTAGCGAACATGAGGTAAAGCCTATATAGTGCTCCAACCTGAACAGAAGGTGTCGGAGGAAAGTAAAACTGCATGGAATTGCCAAACAGTACACTGACACTTATATTACTGACTAGAAAGAAATAATGCTGGAATTGCAGAGGCGTAGTAACCATTAGGGAGGAATATACTGGTGTAAATTATTTCAGATGAAGCTGACAGTTGGCCTACCGCTCTGAACTCAGTGTTTGTTATGTATTGTGTTCAGTCTGTAAATGGATTATAAACTAGTTATGAAGTAGGAGGTACAACCTTCTTGTTTCAGGGACCGTGGTCCTAAAGCTATTGAGCAGCACCTGGTCTGAGCTTTGCTGAACCTAGAGGCTGACAGCATACTCCTGGGTCCAGATAGTGACCAGTGAGGTGTCTCCAGAACACAGGGAGGCTATCGAGCAGAAGAGACCTTTCCTGCCGCCATCACGAAAGATAAGCCTATGTGGCCAGTGGAGCTCAACATTATGCCCCCCCCCCCCCCAAAATCTGACTTTATAATAAACCAGAGGGAAAATACAGTGTTTAAATTGATAGGGACTGTGAACTTTTCCCCATACTACTTATAAGATAAACAAACACTTGAAGTCATGATGACAAATAACAACATAGCTTGAAAAAACAAAACCAGTATTACCTCATATTACTACTACACAACTGACACACATAGGATAATATTAATAAAATATGTCACTACAAGTTTCATATTGATAAATCCTGTACATATAAATTGTAATTAAAATTGATTGTGATTCCTGGTTCACTTTGTAGTTGAATCAGGACATATATATTAATGAAAGTACTTAATACATATTGATATTTGAAAATTTACCAGTGACTCATTTAAGATAGTCTTATAGAATGTTACATGTGTGTTAGTGTCACAGTGTTGTCAAGTGTGGTGGAATAAATTAAATTGTTTATCTGTCTGTTGTTGTTGTGACTTACACTTCATCATATACATACCCTAGACATTTAACGTAGTCATCACAATATTCCAGAATAATTCTGACTGAGGCATAATGTGGTAGCAAGTAAGGTTATCTGTGGCGACAGGAACTGAAGGAGGTAAGTACACGCTCATTAAAGAAACAAAATCCAGAAATCAACAAATGGCCGATCTGATTAAAAAGACAATAACAAATTATTAAAATTCCAGTTTGTAATTTTTGTAAATACTTATCTGCAATGTTTACTAAATTTCTACTTTAATTATTAAGGTGTACTGATATATTTTTATACATTACAGTTGATTGGTTTTGTGAAAATTCCAGTTACAGTTCTAAATTGTTGTTCGTGTGTGGAATTCAAAATTATTGAATATTTTTAATCGGTTGGGATAATAAACGAAATGTGTTTGACACCAACTATTAATAGAGACACCCTTGGAGCATAAGTTGGGTCTAGCGAGACGGTGACTTACATCATAGCTCTCTTTTACAGTTACCAGCTAGAATGTGCAGTTAACCACCTGGCTTGTCCTGTACCATCCCTACCACTAGTTCACCAGCTCGCTTCTCCAGTTATGGGGGCTGTATTTTTGTTTCTATATAACTTCCATCTCACCACACGAGTTAAAGTTTATAACAAGTAACTGATATTTCAGCTGAGATCATACTAATATTATAAGTCGTCTACGAAGGAGTAGTTAACTATTGCGAATAAAAGTTAACTATTGTGGATGAAAGTTAACAATTGCGGATAATAGTTAACTATTGTAGATTAAAGTTAACTATTGCGGATAACAGTTAACTATTGTGGATGAAAGTTAACTATTGCGGAAAACAGCTAACTATTGTTGATTAAAGTTAACTATTGTGGATAACAGTTAACTATTGCGGATAACAGTTATCTATCGTGGACGAAAGTTAACTAGTGTGGGTGAAAGTTAACTATTGTGGATAAAGGAAGGAACATCATGTATGAAAGAAAAGAGTGTGACGTCACATCTTCCAACCCCCACTCCCTATCGTCACAAAATGTTGACTCCCCCCCCTCCCCCTCCCTCCCCCATAAAGCATATGCTCCTTAGGGAGTTGAAAGGTGATGATGGTATCGAGTAGTGAAATAATTTGTATTCGAATACACTGTTTCTTTTCTGTTTAAAAAAAATATTGGGGTGGGCGGTTTTGAAGGAGAATTTGTGACGTCACATAAACGGTGTGTTACGCACATAATTTTTCTAAGACTGTGTGTAATTAATCTGTCTGAATTGTACACTTTAAATTTTTTTGGTCGAAGGTATATAACCCTTGTTGGACTGTAGTTACATTCTTACAATAGGGGTTACCTTCTCTTATGTCTTGACTCGCCAGTCCATTTTTTCGATCGATGTCAGGTCATTCTCCTTATATGGTAGCATCGGTCAACTGTTTCTTGGAATGATTGAAACCCGAGTTGATGTTTTATTCCCTGTCCATATAAGGTGTGATTTTGGTCAATATCTTTTGCCTGGAATGTCTCCTACACCGTCTCGTTTTGAGTCTTACTCAGGTGTATGCGTTCTGCGCATGTCGGAACTTTAGGGGAGTTTTAAAAAGTCTTCCGGTCAGGGAGTCTACAAGATGTGTTGAGCAGAGAGGACGCATTCCTGCGTCTGTGATTTTTTATAGGGAATTTGTAGTCCTCTAGTAAGTTAGTTTAGCTAACGAGGTCTTTCCCTAGATGATTCGAAACGCCTGGAGGCGTATGTTTTGTGGTGTTTATTTCGAAGCAAGGTAATACCCTCCTTATGTTCAAATCTGTAATCTATTTTGATGTTTGACATTGGTCGTTCTCTGCTCACTTACCAGTTACAGATAGGAGAGGTTCTTCTACTAGAGATTACACCCCAGGTATCTTCATACCTGAGATTAATATATACACGGGTCACTCTAGGCCCAGAGAACAGTTTATATGCTCTATGAACTTCGCTATGCCAGCGATTGCACCTACGTCGAGGTTAGACTTAGGAATGCCTGTAAAGGTCAATTTGACCTGTACTCCTGAAACGTCATTCCCGTGCGGTCAGTGATAGACTTATCTTGCACATCTGATCTGCCAGCATCAGAGAGGAGTATTGTTATACTTATGTACATTGATGATATGAAGCTGAGGCTGTAGTAAGCTGGGATTATCTATATCAGCTCATAGAATATATGCACATCCATTGAAGAACTTTATTATGCTGAATACCATGAACTGTCGTGTCTATGACTTATGTAAAATGGATGTAACGTATCTGTCATTGTGGCGTCAAAATAAATGATGGAAACGTCAACAGCAGTTTCACACTTTTATGACTTTCCATGTCATATCTCACGTTTGTAGATCTGTGAAAACTACAACACATCTACACTCGCAGCAAGCAATAACAACCAGACAAGACACCTTACACTGCAGCTTATAATATCCCTGGTGTCTATAGGGGTGGTGCTTTACATGGCTACAGATTATCAACGACTTTGGACTTAATACCTACAACGTTCATAGTGGCCAGTAACCATCATAAATCCACCCTTATCATTTTATGGTGGCCAAAAGCTGGTTTCGTCTGGTACCAGCACTCTCGGGGGTCAACAAACCCATACAGCATACAGCATACAAGTTCGTGAACTACATTTCCTTCAAGATTCTTCATCTACAATGACATATAGCAAGTTAGCTATATTTTGAAAGTACCCGGCGTTGCTGCATTCAGAAGGTCAAGTGCCGATTGAATCTATTTTGCTGCATTCAGAAGGTCAAGTGCCAATTGAATCAATTTGGCTGCATTCAGAAGGTCAAGTGCCGATTGAATCAATTTCGCTGCATTCAGAAGGTCAAGTGCCGATTGAATCAATTTTGCTGCATTCAGAATGTCAAGTGCCGATTGAATCAATTTTGCTGCATTTAGAATGTCAAGTGCCGAGTGAAGGGTGTTGCTGTTACAATTAAGAAGGACAAGTTTCGAAACTTCATTCCTGGATCAGAAGCTCGATTTCCTTCGTCATGGCTGTTTATTGGAGCAGATGTCGATCAACGTTGGATCATTTATCCTCAGAATGCTGATCACAGCCTGTTCTGCACCGAGCTGACGTTTGTACTTATATAAGTTAAGTGGCCTGTTTTGTTTGTGAACTGTGCCCTTATACTCTAACTGAGCCTTCTGTATTTTCACATTCTAACTGTTTATATGTTACATGTTTTCATGTTACATGTTATTTATATGTTTATATTTCAGCGGGTTTCGGTTGGGTGGAGTCTTTCAGTAGAATATACCACGTGATAGAGGTTTCTACTGTGAGCGTCTTCTTTAGGGACTGTGCAAATTTCCTATTGTTAAATTTGCTAAGCGACAACTGTGTCTATATTTGTTTAGTTGTGACGAGCTGTGCTCTTTTTTTCGTCGTTTTGGTAATATTTTTTTCTTTCTGTTCTTTAGTTTTGATTTCATTTGTTTGTATTTGTAGGTCTCCTCTTTCCTATTATTTTGTTCTATACACCATTTTATTTATACACTGTGACGTCATTTGTTTGTTTACCTTTCTCGCATTTGTCATCACATTCTTTGTGATATTTTTTTTTATTTTTCGCTGTTTATTTAGTTGACTTCTGCGAATGTTTTCGTATTGTCTTTGATCTTTGTTATTGTTTACATAGTTCTTAGTTAGCATTCACTATTGTTAAATATTTGCTTATGCACTACTAGCTGTGTAGTGCACTTATCATAACTAACTGGTTGATTTGCTCATGCACTATTAGCTGTGTAGTGCAGTTATGATAAATAACTGATGGATATGTGGTTATGCACTATTAGATGTGTAGTACCCTTATGATTAAGAAGTGACTGGTGGTATTATTATACATTCGATAATACAAGTTCTTTGTCAAAGACTTGTTTCCCACAGAGATTGGGGAAAACATTGTGATTATACAAGTACTTTATTTAAGTCTTGTTACTATTAAGGGTGAAATAAGATAAGTAATTATTTCAGGTTTTGGACTCATAATATTAGACATCATGTCTACACTTGAGTACTTTATTGAGCAAGGGAAATCCCTTGGCAAGACTGGTGATAAATTGGAAGAATATGCGACTACTCAATATGATAAAGCATTAAAGTCGGAAGAAAAAAGAATGGAAATGGAAGCTGAACAAAAGAAATTGCAGATGCAGGTGGATGAAAGGAGATTCCAAATGGAAATGGAAAAACAAAAAAGAGAATCTGATGAGAAGAAACTCCAGCTACAAATTGAAAAAGAGGCTGAAAATAAAAGATTACAAGCCGAGGCTGAGGAAAGAAAGTTACAAAGAGAAGCTGAGGACAAAAAGTTACAAAGAGAAGCCGGGGCTGAAGAGAAAAGGTTACAAAGAGAGGCTGAGGAGAGAAAAGGAAAAATGGAGCATGAAGAAAATCTCTTAGCTTTGGAGGTAGAGAAGATGAAGGTGATGAACATGGATAATGTTAATGATCCAAATAAGGTGTCATCTTCTGATAAGTTTAATGCTGCTACTTTCAAGATTAAACTACCAGCATTCAATGCTTCCAGTGACGATATAACGTTGTATCTGAATAGATTCGAACGTTCAAGTAAAACACATAACATAGATAAATCACTGTATGTTTATCAGTTGTCCAATATACTTAGAGGTGATGCTTTGAGTATGTTAAGCATGGTAGATGAGCCTGAGAAGAACAATTATGAGGTTGTCACGGCGGTCTTGTTAAAGAAATACCAACTTAACGAAGACGGCCATCGTCTTCAATTTAAAAATATGTTGCCAGAAACTGGAGTAGAATTCTCTGAATTCATTTCAAAGATACGTCTTACTTTTACACGTTGGGTTGAGCTGTCTAAGACATAACATAAATTTGAAGCACTTATGGACTTACTACTTAGAGACAAGGTTATGTCTTCTGTCAATGAGTCTTTTCTTGCTTTTCTTCACGAGCGTAAGCCTAAAAACATAAAAGAAATGGAAGAATACTGTTGCCAGTACGTCACTGCGCACCCTCACGTAACCATTAGCAACTCTAGAGTAAAAGAAGGTTTGCCGGTTGCTTCGGCAGCACCATATGGCCCAAACTTCATGCGTAAATTTCAAGGTACTCAACAACATTTTAATAGGAAGAGTAACCGTAATTATGCTCAGAATCATGGCAATCAATCACATGGTGATTCTTCTTCGAAGAACTGGA
Organism: Oreohelix idahoensis; assembly: GCA_024509875.1. NCBI lineage: Eukaryota > Metazoa > Mollusca > Gastropoda > Stylommatophora > Oreohelicidae > Oreohelix > Oreohelix idahoensis. The sequence continues at coordinate 5,867 of JAMPIV010013533.1, read as the reverse complement.
GGCAAGCTGACAGTCCTCGGTATACTACACCCAATAATTTTAGACATTTCCGCAAAGGTAGTCAATATAGAGGCAATCAAAACTATTTTTCGCGGAGACCTCATCAATATAGAAATGATAATGACAGTTATGGAAACTGGGATTCAAACCAGGATAACAATTACAGTAGAGAGTATAATAATAATTTCAGAGGCAATAATGGTCGCGGTAGATCTCAACATAAAAGAAACAGAGATCAACAGACACACTCTGTACAGCAAGAGTCTCATGGAGCATGTAAACAGGTAGATGATAATAAAAACTCTAGTGCTATCACATGTTCTGCCTTTGACTTTGGTAGGGCAACTAAATGTCCCCAATGCAGTACTTTGTTCGAACCGACTACCGTAACTACTTTGAGCTGTGGCCACCCTCTTCCCGCTCTTCCTGCTGAAGTTGCGCATGACGGGAGAGGTTCTCTTATCCTACATAAGGGTCTTGTAAATAATAATCCAGTCTCAGTCCTTTTTGATTCTGGATGTACTACTATTGGTGTTAGGCAATCTCTTGTAGATCCATCCTGTGCTACAGGAAAGGTAATCAAATGTGTCACATTTGGTGGCACTTTGGAAAAGTATCCTACTGCCATAATACATATTGCTACTCCCTTCTTTACGGGAGATGTCCTCGCGTGTCTTCTACCTAACCCTATTGCGGACCTTATTATCGGTCGTATTCACGGAGTTAGAGAATGTACCCCACAGCAGATTGCTGTTTGGGAGGAACAAAATATTGAAGCTACCAATGCAGGGGTCACAAGAGCACAAGCTCTGGAAACACCTCAATTTTCATTAAATGATAATAATGAAGTAAATAGCCAAGATAGTCACTTGATTATTTCACGTGACTCTTTTATAAAATTGCAAGAAGAAGATCCTTCTTTACAAAAATTCTTCATTCTAGCAAAAAAAGGTGATCCAAATCAAAATACAAATAGAAAGTCTTGAATTTCTATGAAGAACGGCGTACTTGTGCGTATGGTACAAGACTCGACTACGTCTACACATTCTCAAATTCTTGTGCCTAAGAGTATGAGATTGCAAATATTGCAACATGCTCATGACTCACAATGTGCTGGACATATGGGTTTTTCCCGTACAAAGTCGAGGGTTCTTGCGGCTTTCTTTTGGCCATTTATGAGCAAGGACATTCGTATTTACTGCCGATCATGCAAGGTATGTCAGGAGGTCAAATCTAGAGGACCACGACATGCTGCGCCTATCCAGGCTGCTGACATTCCTATTCGGCGGTTTCAGAAAATGGCCATAGATATTATTGGCCCTTTTAAGGTCAAGTCGGCCAGAGGACATCAGTTTATCCTTACATGTGTCGATATGTGCACACGTTGGCCAGAGGCTATACCTCTTAAGAGCATCTCCACTGCCAATATCGCAGACGCTCTTTGGCTGATATTTTCTCGCTTGGGATTCCCCAGAGAAATAGTGTCAGACCATGGCACTCAACTTATATCTGACACTATGTCACAGTTAATGTCTATCTTACATATTAAAAGGTCTCTCAGCAGTATCTATCACCCAATGTCTAATGGGTTAGTTGAGCGTTTGAATAGAACACTCAAGACTTTACTTGGGAAGATAACTGAGGATCATCCTCAGGATTGGGACAGGGTTTTACCCGCGGCTCTCTTTGCTTATAGAGAGGTCTCCAATGAACACACATGGTTTTCTCCTTTTGAACTTGTCTGTGGCGCGCGACCGCGCGGCCCTATGTCTTTACTTCACGATCTTATCACTGCCGATAATATTACCGATGACACTCAGTCTTCTTATGAGTATGTCATTGCGCTTAGGCAAAAGATCATCGAGGCATGCCAATTAGCAACTTCTTCATCCGAATTTGCTAAAGAAAAGGCAAGGCTATTTGCAAATAAGAATAGATGTCTACGACAACTTTGTCCAGGTGACAAAGCACTCGTCCTACTTCCTTCAAGGGAGAACAGACTTTTTATTGCATGCAAAGGTCCGTATGCAATAGTCTCTAAAATTTCCGACGTCGACTATGTTGTCGATATTGATGGAAAGCATAAAACTTTCCACATAAATATGCTCTCGGAATTTCTTGAACGACCTGACTATTTGCAGGCTATTTTCCAGGCGACGGACGATTCTCCAGTACCTCATGGTCATTACTCATCCCTGTCAGTTATACAGGATGAGGAAACTACTTTTTCTGATGTCAATCTTCCTCTTCCTGTTATCCCACTTCATTCTACGGAATCTTGGAAAAACATTACCGTTTCTCCTAATCTTTCCGCTGAGGAACATCGACAAGTCTCTTCGATGTTACAAACATTTCAGGATGTCCTTACCGACATCCCGGGACACACACATGTCATTGAACATGACATAGTACTTACTGACCATAATCCTATCAGAGTCAGACCCTATCCTATACCTATCCATTTTCAATCACAAGTCGAGAAAGAATTCGATGAGATGATACGATTGGAATAAATCGAACCATCCACTTCAGCATACTCTTCGTCCATGGTTATTGTTCGAAAGAAAGACAATAACATTCGCCTTTGCGTTGATTATCGCAAATTGAACCAAGTTACGAAGTTTGATGCTGAACCTATGCCTTCGTTAGAAGAACTACTAAACAAACTTTCTAATTCTAGATTATTTACCAAACTTGACTTGTCGAAAGGTTATTGGCATGTTCCTTTAACTGAACGAGCCAAACCTCTTACTGCTTTTTCTACACCTAGCGGTTTATTTCAATGGAATTTCATGTCTTTCGGCTTTATGAACGCTCCTGCTACATTCGTACGCATGATGCGTCGAATTCTCTCATATCGTACAGATGTCATAGCATACTTAGACGATATCTGTCTGTTCTGTGATTCCTGGGAAGATCACTATCTGGGTTTATACGAATTGCTGTCTACTCTTCGCGAGTATAATTTAACTGCAAAACCCTCTAAAGCCTTTATAGGATTTAGTGAGATTTCTTTCCTGGGTCATCGTGTTGGTCATGGTCTTTTAAAGACAGAGGACCACAATGTTTCAAAAATACTAAACATTTCTGTCCCTAAGACGAAAAAACAAGTGCGTAGTCTCTTAGGTTTGATACAATTTTACGGACGATTCATTCCGAATCTGTCCTCCATTATGGCACCTCTTTCTACTTTATTGAAGAAAGGATCGCCTAATCTGATCCGCTGGTCTCAAGAATGCCAATTCTCATTGGACCAGATTAAAACTCTATTTTCATCTCCACCTATCCTTAGGTTACCTACTATTGAGAAGACTTTTGTTCTTCGAAGTGACGCCTCGTCCACTGGGATTGGGGCAGCACTAATGCAGAAGTATTCGAATACTCTGCATCCGGTGATGTATATCTCTAGGAAATTAAATCCTGCAGAAAGGAATTACTCGGTTTTAGACCGTGTATTATTGGCTATGGTTTGGTCAATTCTCAAGTTACAAAGATTCCTTCTAGGCGCGCATTTCATTGTGGAAACCAACAAGAAAGCTCTTACTGCTATTCAGAGCAAAAACTTGAAGAGCTCGAGGTCCACTCGATATGCCATAGCTCTTCAACCCTTTCATTTCACGGTGCGAGCTATCCGTGGTTCGGATAATGTGATGGTAGACATTCTGTCCAGATGCCCACATGATTCCACTTAATTCTTCTGTCATATATATTTCCTGATAAACGTCGAGATCTATAACAGTTCTCTACTATAATGATATATCAGCACATATGTTCTCACTTTTTGGGAATTTATAGCATTGTACCATATAATTTCCTTTTTCTGTTACCGATTTTGTTATAACGGAAGAAGGCTTAGTTAGCAATATATGGGCCAAAAGTTCACATGGCCACAATTTATATATTATATTTTGATTAATGTATTAAGAAATTTAACATTTATCATAAAGATTTGTGTTATTGATATTTCCGCAGCACATCATTGAAGTCTGCGACATTATGGACATTATGTAACCGTGAAGTATGTCAAGTTCTAACCTACTTTGGAACGAGTTATGTCCATGTCTACGAGGAACATCTAATTAATTACTATAATACATTGTATCATGATATTATTACATGCTTGTATAATGTACTTTTTGGTTTAAGATGTGTAATTCTCTAATGCGGTATATTAGTATATGACACCGCTATTTTATGACACTTCATTGTTTAATACTATGATAATATATTTGTATTTATATGAGTATAATTTTGCTTGCATTATGATGTTGCCATCACTGTGGCGTATGTTGGTGGCACCTCCCTGGAATATACGTGTACACTTAGGGAAATATTTTCTCTAAGGATCTGAGATATAATCTCAGCTATCGCTCCATGCGGCGAGCTAGCCTCATATTAGGCATTATATCCGCGCATCATACGTGCGTTAGGAGCCTGTTGTTTCTGGCTCTGGGATGCAAAAAAAAATTTCATTTTTTTTTTCGGGGGTGCGGTAATCTGTTACGCACATAATTTTTCTAAGACTGTGTGTAATTAATCTGTCTGAATTGTACACTTTAAATTTTTTTGGTCGAAGGTATATAACCCTTGTTGGACTGTAGTTACATTCTTACGATAGGGGTTACCTTCTCTTATGTCTTGACTCGCCGGTCCATTTTTTCGATCGATGTAAGGTCATTCTCCTTATATGGTAGCATCGGTCAACTCTTTCTTGGAATGATTGAAACCAGAGTTGATGTTTTATTCCTTGTCCATATAAGGTGTGATTTTGGTCAATATCTTTTGCCTGGAATGTCTCCTACACCGTCTCGTTTTGAGTCTTACTCAGGTGTATGCGTTCTGCGCATGTCGGAACTTTAGGGGAGTTTAAAAAAGTCTTCCGGTCAGGGAGTCTACAAGATGTGTTGAGCAGAGAGGACGCATTCCTGCGTCTGTGATTTTTTATAGGGAATTTGTAGTCCTCTAGTGAGTTAGTTTAGCTAACGATGTCTTTCCCTAGATGATTCGAAACGCCTGGAGGCGTATGTTTTGTGGTGTTTATTTCGAAGCAAGGTAATACCCTCCTTATGTTCAAATCTGTAATCTATTTTGATGTTTGACATTGGTCGTTCTCTGCTCACTTACCAGTTACAGATAGGAGAGGTTATTCTACTAGAGATTACACCCCAGGTATCTTCATACCTGAAATTAATATATACACGGGTCACTCTAGGCCTAGAGAACAGTTTATATGCTCTATGAACTTCGCTATGCCAGCGATTGCACCTACGTCGAGGTTAGACTTAGGAATGCCTGTAAAGGTCAATTTGACCTGTACTCATGAAACGTCATTCCCGTGCGGTCAGTGATAGACTTATCTTGCACATCTGATCTGCCAGCATCAGAGAGGAGTATTGTTATACTAATGTACATTGATGATATGAAGCTGAGGATGTAGTAAGCTGGGATTATCTATATCAGCTCATAGAATATATGCACATCCATTGAAGAACTTTATTATGCTGAATACCATGAACTGTCGTGTCTATGACTTATGTAAAATGGATGTAACGTATCTGTCATTGTGGCATCAAAATAAATGATGGAAACGTCAACAGCAGTGTCGTAGATTTTAGATAGGAGAATTAAGACTTGGGTTGGTCCCTTCTAAATAGGTTTGAATAGGTGATAGACACAGTGAGAGTTAGTAAAAAAAATGAAAAGAGTTTCCACAAGTGAGATGATAGACTGTGATATAGAGGCTGTCTCTGAAAAATCGAGGAAATCTTCTCTCTCTTTCACCTATCCTCTACGACAGCTTTTAAATCGTCAGACAGTCTAAACACAGATATATATATATATATTACATATATTTCTATCTACTCACG